>CAIGRN010102617.1:0-32341 GCA_903798345.1 Fraxinus anomala
ACATATAAAGGTTTGGGACTTCGGGACTTCGGCCGCAAAAATTAAAGGTTTGGGTGTAATCTGCAACAAAATGAAAGGTTTGGGACCGCGGCTGCAATTTTCCCAATATATAATTGAAAAGTTGTGAATTTCATAAAATATGTAATTAATTAATTGTTGATTTTAACTTAACTTAAAATTTAGATTTTAAATCCCCTCCAAATAGGGGCTTAATCTCAAGTAACTTACATTAAAGGAGACAAAATAATAATAAGAAGAAGAAGAAGGTTAATTCCACCAAAGTTGATTGATTCAACTCGGTATTAAGTGTATGTTTGGTTTTTTATGTGCTAACAAGCTAATTTGAACTTCATTTTTTTAACACGTATCATTGGATTCATAAGTTTTAAGAAGAATTACATCCATCCTTGCTTTCTATCTTTTCATTTCAAAAATCAAAATCTAGGTTTATCTTTTAAAAAATCAGATATATACTGCATTCCACCATACTTCACACCATTCATTTCTTCTCAGATCCATACCCCAATTCCCAGATCCACACCCATTGCTCGTCGACGCCAACTGTCGCCATCGCCAACCAAAATCTCTCTCTACACATAATTTTATGTTCTCTCCGTATAATCGTCTCTACACCATTCCCATCTCAATCTTTATTATGACCATGACATGTTTGATTAAATACATGTCACAAAATTTTACCAGATATTACAAATTGTAATCACATGATATTTAAAATATTTCATTGAGTTTCTTAAATTTGAAAATATGTTTTAAAGTATGATCTTTATGTATATTTACCTACATTTTATTCACTTTTTACCTCACATTTCATGGAATCTTATATTAACTTTCTATAATATTATACAATCCCAAGCTATGTCCATAATTGATAGCGAATAACATTATTTTTACAGAATAATATTAAAAAATAAAAATAAAGAAAAATATTTTCATCTTGCCCAACCTTCGTCCTATTTCTCGAAAATCACCAATCTCGATTTCGTTCCATTATCATCCCTACTCTAAGCCCCTGTTTGTCTACCATTAATCTAAAATATTGTTTACTACAATAAGATTCTTCACCACACATTCATCAAATAAAATATTCTATACACAAACCAATAAAGTAACTTTAAATTTCAACCACACATTCTCCAAATTCTATCAATTACTCCATATTTTTTTCAATAATAGGAGACAAACACACCCTAAAAGTTAATAATGCATGTATTGCAAAATATTAATCAACCACACATTCTTCAAAAAATGCTATCAATTACTCAATTTTTTTCTTAATAAGAGGAGACAAACACACCCTAAAAGCTTTTAATGCATGTATTGCAAAATATTATTTAACACATTACTATTAATTAAATCAGAAAAATATTATTTGACATAGTGAGCTACCCATCGTAAGGTCATAAAAAGTTGGCCCAATAGAAATTCACCTAAAGTTCTCTCTCCGTCTTCTCGTTTGTCTCTCTCTCCCTCCCTCCCTAAAATACTAGAGCTCGATAGCTCCTCGTCCATCGACCATTCATTCGGTCCACCCACATAGGAAAGGTAAGCAATCGATTGAACCCTTAGTTTTTTCGATTACGATTCAGTGGTCTTCTGTAGTTTCATTTTCACCATTCAGGTTTTCGAATTATTTCTCAGATCTATTGTTTGACTGTTGTTCATTAGGGTTTGACTTGATCTGAGTACTGATACTCAGTCGTGATCTCTTAGTTGAGGATTGAAGGAACTTAATCTGGGAAAGGTTTTACTTGTTGATTTAGGAAGGGAAAAACGGAGGAAGATATTCAATTTTTTAATCAATCCAATTGAAGTGAAAGTGGAAGGTTTAAGATGTTATTTTATAGACTATTAAGAAATTTTGAAAGGGATATTCTACTTGTTAATTCCAAGAATGTAGTTTTCCTTTAGCTAAATGGCATCATATATATATTCTGTTTGGGAGATAAAACGAAGTGTAATTTTGTTTTCTTTATATTTTTCGTTTTCTATGATTCCATATGTTGGTTGAATTATCGTGCTTTTTCGAGTAAAATAGCTGATCACATGAAAGTTAGGGTAAATTTGATGAAAATGTTATGTGAATCAGCAGCGATTTTGATATGCAAATAGCTCAATGGAAGGAATTATTCTGATGTTTTGTCAGTTGTATTTACATGATATAACTTTCTTGGAATTGGTGAGGGGTGGGTAGGAGGGGTCTAATGTGAGGAAGTAGATTAAATACAGTCCGTGCAGTATCTACGATGATTTCTACAGGGTCTTGTGAATATTTACCCTTAAGAGTGGTGCATTTAATGAGGTGTTGCTGGATATCAGAAGGTTATGTCTTTTGGTGAATTTCTATTTGGTTTGATGGACAGAAGGCAGGAGAAGGGTCTGGGTGATTCATGCTTTATATAAAGGGTTTATGGACCAAATCAAGTTTGTTCATGAGCTTCTAACAGTAATCTATTAACCGTATAACATTGTTTTTTAATTCTGGATCCTTGTAGTCTTCCAGGGTCAAATTTGGTGTAGACAGTTGTAGAACAAATGCATCTTATAGAGTTCAAGTATTCAGCACAATAAGTTAAAATGCCACCACAGAACATGTTGTCCCACATGAAGCAATTTTGGTAGGATGACATACATAACATCTTAGAATATGATGACTTACACGATGATGTCCGAAACAATTATATTTTAAGACCTAAGAAGCACGGATACGTGTAAATGTATTGCGTACCTTTATCCAATACATATTCAAGCTTTAAAACGATGGATACAATCTAATACATATAGGGTACATTTTTTTTTTTAATTTTTTATAAATTTGTAAGACATGAAGAAAAAGAGTTTTATTGGGTTTTAGACTTTTAAAACTTCAAAACCTTTTTACTTGATAGATAATTATTGTTATTATCAATAGCAATCTTATTGAAAATAGATAATATTTATTAACAGTAGATGACTTAAGTTTTTTTACTAAATATTTATTATTGGTACCTACTCTTTTGTGCACTATATGAGAAGGAATAAAATGACTCCACAGAAAGTTAAAGAATTGATTTTCATTTATAGCAATATGCGTTTTTATCAAGAAAATTAATTTTTTATTCAAAAAAGGAGATTCAAAATGTAGGACATTGCTGGAGACTCGTTTGCTACTCTTGAAAGTGTTAGGTTGCTTGAGGTTGCTAATTTATCATCTAAGCCAAAGTTGAAGAGTGTGATTTTGAATAAAAATGAACAAGCTCATAGTGGTCTTGTTGAAGCAAATGAAGTTGGGACAATTAAGGATTAAGATTAAATGCTTTAGTATTTTGTTTAATTTTTATTGTCATGCTTCTGTTTTAATTTTTTTTTTATAACAATTAAATTATGCTAAATTTTATGATTTAACTTGTGAAAAATACTATACATATGTATGTTTATCCTAATTTTTTTTAAAAAGTTGTATCGACATACCCTATCGTATTGTATTCGAATTACATATCCGAATCTGTGTTTCTTAGAAGTGGACACTTGAATTTGAAATGAATTATATGAAATCAGCTACAAGTCCTGCCATGCGTATAATTTCTGCGTTGTAATTCGAATACATGTTTCTTAGAAGGCGACACTTGAATTTGAAATGAATTATATGAAATTTACGAGTCCTGCCATGCATATAATTTCTGACTTGTCATAATGTTTACATAATGACTAGTTGTATAATGAATACTTCTTCCTCTTGGCTAAAAATTATTTGAATAACCATTCTCATTATTTTATACCCTTTATATTTGCTGTGTAAATTTTCTTCAGGAGTTGATGGCAGCCAAGTTACAGCAGTTGCAAACCAAGGCTGTTCAGGCCTCACAATTTGTGGCCAAGCATGGAACTACCTACTACAAGCAGTTGTTGGAGCAGAACAAACAATACATTCAGGAGCCACCTACTGTGGAAAAATGTAATGAATTGGCCAAGAAGCTGTTTTACACTCGTCTTGCCAGGTTAATTTGTTCGTACCCATAATGAATACTTTTGGTTATGATATTCTTTCTTGTGTGCAATTAAAGCTTGAAAACTGAATTTAAATTATTGTATCTTATTTAGTATAATGCTGCCTACCTGTTTCACTGAATGTCCTTTTCTACGCATGAGATACTCATTGAATGTAAATTTCTGTCTAGCAATACCGGCACAAGAGGCATTATCTGCAAAAATCATTTTGCCTATGCTCTGGTATTTGATTTGATCTCCCTGGGAATCTTCAATTTGACCAAATGAAAAGGAAAATTTGCTATGTTTCGCAAAATTCACAATTTGAAACTGATTCTTATCTCATGGTTCCAGTTAGCTACTATAGATTTTGGACATCTAAACAGGCTATTCTTTCATAAAAAATTACATGAATTGTTTTTCTTAGGATGGAGTAAATTTCTTATCATCAATCAGAGAATTTGAATCCTCTATCAGTTGATGCAAAATGGAAAACAATAAGATCCTGATCCATCACTTAAATCTGTTGTGCATGTTTTGACCATAAAATGTTGAAGTGTGTTGTACATTTTAAGATTAGAGCATGCAGATAGATGCACTCAGCCATGTTATGACAATTTAGATTCCATTTGAGAAGAATTTAAAAACGGTTTAATTTATAGAATTGATAGAAATGAGAGGTGGATAAGTGAATATTGCTTGTGGGTCCATTGGAATGTGTGGTTGAAAATGAAGTTGATAATTTATAAATGATTTATAAAATTTTACCAAATTGAGGCTTAATGTTTTATAAAATATCTGCAAGTTATCCTATTTCAATCCAATTTTATTTGTATTTGAATACTATCAGCAAAGATATATTTAATCTTAGTCTATCTATAATTCTTCATTTGTAAGGGGCAAAATGGCCTGAAGTCCTAAAGGTTTATGCTATTCTATTGAGTTGAATAATATTCTTGGTTTAACCTTTGTTTGCTTGGCACCACCGAAAATATGCCCCCTGGTGTCTTCACATATGTTTGCAGCAGGGAAGAGTGGCTGGTAGAGGCCATCTGCATTACATGGAAGTGAAACTCACTGTATGGGTTAAAAGTGCAATGAACTTGGGGTGTGTTTCAAAGTGTAATATGGCTTTTGTCATGATAATTTAATGCGGTTTAGACTTTAGCAGTGATTCAGTGTCACCTCAAGTTGCTGAACGTGATTAGTTGTTGTTGCAATGGCTCTTATTGTAGCACAGGCACTTCAACTAGGGTAGCGTGTTCGTGTTCGACACGTGTCGAATGCCTACATTCCTTCCAACACTACCATAATCATTTTTCTTTTCTTATTTGAAATATTATATATTTTTAACTAAAATTTATTAGTAAATAACAAATTTGTACTCATCATTAAAATAAATTCAATAAGAAAAATTAATAACAAGTATAAAACTAAATTTATATTATATAAATGAAGAATTTTAANCCTACGGTTATGCATGCTACAATAATATGATGAAGCATATAGTATCAAATGAGCCTAAAGATTTCAATAAGAAAAATTAATAACAAGTATAAAACTAAATTTATACTATATAAATGAAGAATTTTAAAGAATTTAATCAATGTGTCGATAACGTGTCATGTCAGTACATTTTTTGAAAAATCGCGTATCGACGTATTCGATATGGGGCATGTCGGACACACATGTCTATGTCTGCGTCGGTGCGTCCTACATTATATTTGAAAATATTTTAGTACACGAGTTGCATGTCCATATTTTGCAAGTTCCGGTCAGAAATTTCCCAAAATGAAACAATCTTTACTAGTTTTCTTCACTTTCATTTTCAGCATTCCTGGTCGTACTGAGTCATTCTGGAAGGAACTCGATTACGTCAAGAATGCCTGGAAGCACAGACAGGAGCTGAAGGTTGAGGATGCCGGCATTGCTGCACTGTTTGGCCTTGAGTGCTTTGCATGGTTTTGTGCTGGCGAGATTGTGGGAAGAGGATTTACGTTCACTGGTTACTATCCTTGAAACCACCATTTGGTTAAAATGAAAAATGTTTGGCCAATTGGTCATTGATCTACTTTTTTTGACAGTTTTTGAAGCTGAAAAATCAGTGATTAACACTTGATTGCCTCAATAATTAGCATATCGACATTTAAATTTATCTTTAGTAGAGTGGCTCAGAGTTGATCTTTTTGATTCCTGTTCCAAGGATTTTGCTGCTTTGTGATGAATGCAAGTTTTTACCTGCAGTATCTATTGCATTGACTATGACTATCAATTCAAATCGTTTTAATTGCATTAAATATTGAATTATGCTACGTGGACAATATTTTTTGACAATGTTGATTGACAACATCTTACTTAAAATCATCATATTCATCTATTTTAAAAAATTATTTTCTACATTACAAGCTTGGATTTTGACGACACGGTTGTAAACCGTCTTGTCAACCATGTTTGTACACTTAATTTTATTAGGGTAAATTAGGTATTGGCTATCAAATCTTACACGATGTGTCCTGGTCCTCAACCTATATAAACCCTTAAATCGTCCTCGAAGGACCCATTTGATTTTTACATAATTTGAAGTTGAAGGGTAAAATTATCGAAATACTAATATTATGCTATATATTTTTATTTATTTAATTAATTCTGACTTACGCATAAAATGCCCCTCCCTTAATTTTTAACTTATTTGGAGACAATGTGGTTGTTTGATAATGGTTTCGATAAAAAAAAAATTAGTAGCTTTTGATAAAAGAAAATGTGATTGAAACTAATGAAAGATGTGATTAGAATTAAAATTAGTCAATCGAAAAAATTACATTTTAATTTAAGTTGGCTGCCATTCTATAGAATCTATCGTCTATAAGCACTTAAAAAGCTTACATTTTTGTTTAATGTAGAATTTCTAAATAGTGATTACTTAAAAAAATATATAGTTAAAAAGTAGGGCATGTAAAATTATTTAACTAGAATAAATCTGTAGTTGAAAACGAGTTTGAAAAAAAAAAGTTTTGAAGAATATTTACCTAATGTGGCGCTTGGATTACAAAATTTAGATATATGCTGAAAATTAACTGTATTTACTGTGTCAATCAATTAGAGATGACAAAAAAAAAAATTCTACATTTACAGAGTCAGGCGAGTACGAGGAACATGATCATCGTCCCATTTAAAGTCCATTTCAAGACAAACTTTTGATCACACAAAAAGAAAAGAATCATATCACTCCTAAGATAACATCGATCATTCTACAAATTGGAAAAAAAAAAGTAACGATTTAAAGGCATGAAAAATAAAAGCAGAATACATATATATATAAGGGGGGACGAAAAACGAGATAGGAAATCTGTCACGCCATGATCCCACCTCACTTTAATCAAATATAGGGACGAGACTACGGATGAATGATGGGAATGACTATCTCAATCTCGACTCATCCCCTCCTCGTTGCTATTGGACTATCAACTCCACACATTCAATTAAAAAAGATGGGAAAATAACAATAATTTAGATTAGAATAATATTGTCTAACATTAGTGATTTGGATGAAAGTCAATTAAATGAATCAAATTAATTTTATCTATCATTTCATGTCATCCAGTTATTACTTGAATTTGTATTTGACATCGATAGTCTTGAATAGCATTTTTTAAGGATCGAAAACCGGCCAGCCAAGATTCTAATTGAAAATTCCGAAGCCTCTGGAAGGCTATTTCAGTAATTCCACGATCGGCACAGAGTATGCTGCCGGGAAATGCCATCGTTACTCGCCGGAGACGGGTTGCTACAGCATTCGTCTTCTTCATGTTCCTTATTGACATCGCTGAATCTAACAATTCTCAGGTATTGTTTCTTCTCCCATTTAAGTTTATTATTTCATTCATTTTTCTACATAGACCTAGTTTTCAGTGTGCCGTTCGCCATGAATGACAGGTTCGATGCAGCAAAACTTGTGTTGCGGAGAATTGTAACTGTGAGTCCGTTAATGATTCCTTGGTGAAAACACTATTCCATTTCCTTTATGAGTTTATTTTTATTTTTTGTTATTTGAATTGTGTTGCAGCGGTTGGGATTAGATACGGGAAGTTCTGTGGAGTAGGGTGGACCGGGTGTCCCGGAGAGAAACCTTGTGATGATTTGGATGCTTGTTGCAAGATCCATGACGAATGTGTTGAGAAAAAAGGTATTTCCTTTATCACTACAAGTTATTTTGTTATATAATTTATTAGTCAATATTTCACATAGTTAGGTTTCTCTTTGAAATACTAACATATGAGTTGTCATTTCCTAATGAATATGGTTAATGGCCTCAATAGTCAATATGTTCCGCATTTTATTGCTGCAAGTGTTCTTCGACATAGAATATGGCTTTATGGGATTACGACCAACTTGGGTAAGGATGAACCATTTAGAGTTGTTATGAATTAATGCCGAAATGCGAATAAGCAAGCGTTTGAAAAAGAGTTATTATACTACATAAAAAGGATGTTTTCAGATGAAGGATGCACCTGCAATTGTAGCCAAAACATGAGAGAGATGCTTAAACTTTTGTCTATTGTTAGAAGTTTTTAAGGAATTTCACTGGGTATTGTCTTTAACACATGGTTTTCTTGACATTGCGCTCCAGATGTAGGTTATCCATCAAATTTTTTTAAAATGAAAAAAAAAAAAAATATTTTCATCTATTTGCTTTGTTTAAAAAAAGAGAGTCCATATTTTCAGAATGTATAAATTGTGCTCATGTACGTTTACTGAGTTTCTATTTAGTCTTCCTTGCTTTGTGAATGGGTGCTTTCTGATGCTCAATTTGAATGTTTCTAAAATTGCTTTTGGTAATGCAATTGAGGGATATCATTAATATTCTGCTTGTCTGATTTAGATAAGGGTTACCATCAAAAGAGAAAATGATTTGCCTCAGTTCAATTGCCTACGATGTATGATCTAAGAACATAATTATTAAGTTGTCATTACTTGATAGTTTTCTGGCCAAGAGTTTCAATATTAAATATGAATCATGGTTTAACTGATCAACCTCCTTTTGAGTTTATTGATGGATTTTTAGTCAATTTTGTATTTGGGAGTTGATCAAGTCTAACTAAAAGTATGTGTGATTAAGATGCTCGAAAATGTTTATACTTTGCCCAAAAAATTTGTACTCATCCCACATTTAGTAATGCTCAGCTCGGCCTACATGGTCTTCTTCTCTTCTCATTCTCATTCCTGACATTAAACCATACACGTTGAACACTCTTTAGTTACCTTGTTCTATGTTATTTTAAGAGTCCTTGACTCCTTGGTTTACTACGAGCAAGAAATCCATCACATTTCTAACTGTTGCATTTCCTAAAGCTTCTCCGAGTGTTTCGTTAAATAGAACCAAACAACTAGAAGGTAATCAAGAATAAATAAATTTTAATCTTTATAATAACTATCATTCTAGAAGCTTAAAAAAGTGTCGAGAATATGATATGTTAATATTCATGCATCTACTTTGTATAACTTTGGGCAGGATGCCCAACAATTCCTTGGAAGAAAACTGGTATACAAATGGTACATCACTCTAATTGAATAATACAAACCAATTATTTATTTTTTGTGGGGGGTGGGGTACTCACAGCCATGATTTAAAGAGGAACAGGAGTAGGCTGTCTATGAAGGTGTACATGAAAAATGGTCGACGCTACATGTCCTAGTCCATCAGTGTACCAGTTTGTCTGAAGTAGATATTTCATAAACAATAATTCTATTTGTACAACTTTGTTTACAAAAAAAGCCAAGTGGCGGCCCCCTTTTGGCAGCCCCCCCCCCCCCCAATAGGGGACTGCCACTTGGCTTTTTTTGTCAACAAAGTTGTCATCCATTTTGTACAAGTAGCGCGGTTGATTTCATAAATCATTACAGAAGTAACTATAGGTCCAGTGTAAATGTCTTTCCCCTGTGACAAGTCCATCAATCATCCACAGTTACCAATGCAATTGAGATAGATCATCTCACATACTTCTAATCTCTGAGTGATAAATTATACCCGACAATTGTTACCTGCAATGCCAAAACATGATGATGAAGATATGTCCAGTAATATCATGGTGCACAAAATTATCTTAATTTCTGGTCCCTCAAACCTCTCTACTGTGTATTAGAAGAGCTCAATATATAAAATTAGCAACAATGTTCAATGTAATTGTCGTCCCATTATTAGCACCTTTGTGATTGTCAGAAGTCTCTCAACACACAAATATCATGGTAAATGGCCAGCCATAAGTATGCATTGTTAGCCATGTCATTCTTAGCCATTCCAAAGTTAGCAGGGAGTTCGTAATGTTGTTTACATTCGTGAAAAGGATCCCAAACACTTGGTTTCCTCAGTGACCATGAAAGGTCTCCTCGAAATGTGTCTATCCTGAGCCCCTTCTTTTATTCACACCATTAGAAGTAGCGTGTTCAACCAATACTCTAATGTTGATGTTCTATGCAAAACCTTAAATTAATAAATGTATGTATTCCAAACACGTATCATAGCACATACTGTCAAGTAAGCACTCAATGTCTGGTTTTTGCATTATAGTTACATCTTATGAAACGCCGATATTTAACATTAATTTTCATTCCTTGGTCACTTCTAAGTTTGTTTCCTGTTTGGGTTATTTACAACAGAACTCTCTTTTTAACCTTTTATGTATCATGGGCAGCGATACTTGGGCAATCTGCTGAGATAGGTATCCATGCCTATATGACTGGTATTGATACCCATGTTAATTGAAGGCTTAGAACATTCTGAAAAACGATTTTTCCTTTTGTTTCTTCATTTTCCTTGAAAAAGAAGCTTCTCTTATTCGAACCCCCGAAAGAGGCTTTGACTCGAAAAAGTTGCTTAGGAATGTTTGGATAATATCATACCTTATATTTTCCTTTTCATAGCTCCATTTTCTAATTTTTTTTCTGGTTTCCTCTCGCCCAAGTGCTTGAAGTTGCTGAGTTTTTGCAGAGTTCTTTAGCGAGTGGAGAGATAGAAATGTATGAAATGTTGTGGATAAAGGGTGATATTTGTGGTAGCATCCCAAGCCCTTTCTTCCTAGCCAAGAAAATACCTCATTTGTCTCTTCTTCCTCGTATCTTTCCTGGCCATTGGGCTCTCTCTTTTTGGCGACCACTATTCCCCTTGTGGGACTCCTTAAGCAGCAATTCAGCTGCCTTAAATTTGGATTTTATTAGTCTTTATATAATCAGTTTTTGTTTTTAATTTTCAGTTTGATATTGGATTTAATTTCAGAAGTAAATCTTCTACATAATTGTATTCTAATTGTTCTTTAAAGCGGAGGTTACAAGATTTTCATAAAAAAAGAGTGAGTAGTTTAAGAGAGACACAAATCGTAGAAATCTTGTTACATGCATTCTATTTGTTTCTTATTGAATGTCTTTCCTGATGAACCTCAATCTTTTCGACATATATTTTGTTGTTAGAAATCTTCTACCTTTTCTTCATCTTTTCTTATTATCATTTTAAATATGGAAATGCATCTTTTGTCTGAAACTTTTGGGTTGTTACAGAGCAATCATGACTGTAACAGAATCTAGAAATATGGGATATTTCTTTGTTTGGTTAAAATCGAGTTATGTGGCATCATTGTTTTTCTGCCTGTGTCAGTTCTTCTTTGACATTTTCTTGTATTCTTCACCTGAAAAATGACCATGTTTGAGTTATGCACTTTGATTTCTATCATTGCTTAATCACAGACTTATATATTTTTATTTTCAGGTTTAACCAATATTAAATGCCATGAGAAGTTCAAGAGGTGCATAAAAAAAGTACAGAAATCTGGGAAGATTGGTTTCTCCAATGCCTGCCCATATGACACAGCTGTGCCTACAATGGTACAGGGTATGGACATGGCCATTTTATTTAGCCAGTTTGGTAACTCAAAGCTTGAACTTTAAGAGGTTAGTTCAATTGTCGGGATAACAAACATTCAAACTCATTCTTTTTCCAATTGAAATGACTGAAGAACAATATCTATCAGTATGAAATTATGAAATGGTTTGTTCCCTTAGATATTGTAATTCTGCAATTTGAACATTAAGAGAGATTTATTTTACTTCTCTTAGTTTTCTCTTCCTGTTTGTTTGAGGCTTTATGGTACGTTCGCAACATTCTCACTATATTAAGTGCTGAACTTCTCTCTCTGTTTGTTCGATAGCCCTTTTTTATATTTTAATTGTTTAATGTGGATATTTCATATAGTTGTATACATTTGAATTCAGAATAGTTCTTGAGATTTCTCCTCTGATCTAGTGGTATGCTTGCTCTTTTCTCATGTCTTACAAATAAAATGTTCGGGACGTGATTGCTACACTTGAGAAAGTTGAATACATCTTGTAAAGACACTTATTTGTGGCACACTGGGAGTGTGTCCCCAATCGTCTGATACAGTACAAACAGCATACTTGACGAAAAATGGAAAAATGTCAAACTATTTAGACGTTAAATATCCATGCTACACGTGTTGTGACTAAAGGATAAAATTCATTAAAAAGAAGAAGAAGAAGAGGAGGAGGAAGCACAAGCAATTTCGAAAAAGCATGCAAGACATCTTTGAGGATTCAACTTGTAATAAGAAAGTTCAAACTAAATTTCATTGGTGGCACGTTATCAAATTTTATGGACATAATAATCTCCAAGGAATCAACTAATCATCATATAATAAATTGAGAGCGCTTGTGTTGTTAAATTTAAATTTCTAGATAATATATGAGGAACTGAAATATGATATTCGATAGTACAACTTTTTTCATGTTTACCTTTTAACATGCAATTTCAAGTTTTAATATAGTATAGAGATTATTAAGCTTCAATAATCAATTTGATCTGACTAAGATTTAAACAAGCACACGAATTTCAAAATTATTGTTTTCAAATAAGCCATCATTTTGCGGAGACACATTAAAAGATAAAAAACCAACATATAAGGATTTGAACTGCTTTTTTCAATAAGATTGACTTTTGAAGATAGAACCCCAATAAAAAATTACCTATTTTGAAAGGTTAGGGACCAATTTGTCTTTTTCATAGGTTGAAAACCAACTTATAACTCAATCAAAAGGTCAGTCTACCTTCTGACTCCTGTTATCTATTTATCTACAATGTAAAGTAAATTTCTAAGTCTTAGTTATTCGCTTGGCAGTTGGATAGATTAATTAGACGGATGGATCTTGCCAATGGCTTATCCAATAAATTCTCACTTTCTCATCATAAAAGCTTATTCAAACCAACTTTTTTGTAAAATGCTTATTTGTTCATTTCGAAAAAAAAATCACGTAAGAGTTAGATCGGATATAGAATTCAAATCTTTCAGTTAAATTTTATTTTCTTCTCAAATATGGTCAAGGCCAATTTTTTTGACTCATTTTGAGGTCTTAGCATTTGAATTTCAAAATTTTGTTGTCTACACTCGCTTCCCTTTTTGAGAGTTTCTACGAGTTGTCAATTTTCATCTTTGATAGTTTCAATAAAATTTTTGACTTTCTTCATCATTTTTCCTTTTTAACTTTGCGTTTTTCACCCCAATGGATCGTCTAGTTGAAGTACCACCTACATTTTCTTCATTTGTATTAAGACTAAATGAAGACAATCCCAAAGATGCTGAAATGGGAGACTCTGATTGTGATGATACAAAGTTACCACTTTGCATTTGAAAGACGGGTGTTTTTGTTGTCACGTTCTTGACTGTTTTCTTCTTCTGGGTTTTTTTTCAACTGAATTTGCTGCCTTTTTCACTTTCTCAAAGGGGGAGATTTTGTAGGAGTTCTTCACTTTGACAAGTTTTTCTGATGTCACTAACCTTTTGATGCGAACCCACATAATAATTGTAGCTATGGAATTCACGACAAATTAGAACAAGACAATCGCTAGCAATATCTTGACTCATGCTTATAAAACTTATTAACCTTATTTGAATTTGTAGAACGCAACAAGAATTTAATTCTTAATAAGTTCGAAATTAATTTAATAAATAATGAAAAGAAAGCAAATTTGCATTGCAATAATTTCACAATAATTGTGTGTTTAAAATGAATATAATGAGTCATATTTATAGGGAACCCAACCTACCAAAAAAAAAATTTAAGTTTTAAATATATTAAAAACTATATCATACAAGAGTTTTAACTAAAATAGAAGATTACGCAAAAATTGAAAAAAAAATGCGTCTCAGTTTGAACTATGCGGTCACATAGGTGTAACCCATGTGGTCGCATATGCCTTTCTTCAGCCTTCAGTGATGTTTTGGTAAAGGCCTATGCGGTCGCATCTCTCATACAACTATGCAGTCACATAGTTGTCCCGAACAGCTTTCTCGTCCGCTGGTTGAATTATGTTGATCAATCTGGTTTCTTCTTCCGAGCCCAACATGAAACTTATTCATTCACTTGATGTGGTCAACGTTTTGTCCACTGTAACTTGAACAAGCAATCTCATAACTTCCTTGACTCGCTTTGCTCGCAATTTAGTCATCGGTCCTTCCTCAACGACCAATGATACCTTGTTCGGACTTACTCTCGTATCATGAATCACATCATCCCCTCCCTTTTTCAAAATGATTCGACCACGAAGTTGTTCCTGCATCAAATAGAGAAAGATCAGAGGCATTAAAGGTAGCTGAAACATTATACTCATCTGGAAGATCAAATTTATAGGCATTGTCATTGATCATTTCAAGGATTTGAAATTGACCATCTCCTTGTGGCTGCAACTTTGACTTTCTTTGTTCTAAAAAACGATATTTCCTCAAGTGTACCCAAATTCAATCTCATGGTTCAAATGTAACACACTTTCACTCTTGTTTGCTTGAGAAGCATAATGCTCATTCCTTTTCTCAATTTGCAACCTTGCCTTTTTATGAAATGATTTCATGAGTTCAACATTCTTCTTTCCATCTAAACTATCCCTTTCATTCACAGGTAAATGAATTAAATCCAAAGGTATTAGTGGATTAAAATCATATACAATTTCAAAAAGCGAGTAAGAAGTAGTAGAATGTAGTGGCCCTGTTATATGCAAATTCTATAAATACTAAACACTCCTCCCAACTTTTCAAATTTTTATTAACTATTGCACGTAACAATTGTATCATAATCCTATTAACTACCTCAGTTTATCCATCAGTTTGTAGGTGACAAGTTGTAGAGAATAATAGCTTGGTCCTAACTTATTCCACAAAATCCTTTAAAAGTGACTAATGAATTTAATATCCCTATCCGATACACAACTTCTAGAAATCCCATGTAAGCGCACTACTTCTTTAAATAATAGATCCGCAATATTAGTGGTATCATTGGTTTTATGACATGGAATGAAATGTGCAATCTTACTAAATCTATCTACCACTACAAATATGGAATCTCTTCCTTTTTTAGTCCTAAGTAAACCCAATACAAAATTCATAGATATATCAATCCAAGGTTCACTAGGAACAGGTAATGTCGTATATAAACTTTGAGGTAAAATTTTAGATTTCTCATTTTTACAAGTGATGTATCTACTACAAATTCGATCAACATCTACTTTCATATTGGCCAATAAAAATATTCATTTAGCATCTCTAAGATCTTCTTAACCCCAAAATGACCCATTAGAGCTCCACTATGTGCCTCGCATACTAATAATTTTCTCATTGAACATTTAGGAACACATAACTTATTTTCCTGAAATAAATACCCATCATGCCTAAAGAATATATCCATAGCACATTTATCACATGATTTGTATATATTAGACAAATCTGGATCATTAGCGTATATATCCTTAACATATTCAAATCCAAGCAATTTGACATCTAAAGAAGTTAAAAGCACGAACCTTCTTGATAAAGCATATGCTACCACATTTTTTTTACCTTGTTTGTACCGAATAACATAAGAAAATGTCTCGATGAACTCCATCCACCTTGCATGTCTCTTGTTTAGCTTACCTTGACCCCTTAAATGCTTCAATGATTCATGGTTGGTGTGAATCGTGAATTCTTTTAACGTAGGTGGTGTTACCATGTCTCCAAAACTCGAATAAGTGTATACAACTTCATGTCATATGTACGATAATTGAGAGCTGTCCCCACTTAGCTTTTCACTAAAGTAAGCAATTCGCCTTCATGCCTCTATTAAGACAACTCCAATATCGATTCCTGAGGCATCACATTCAATCTCAAAAGTATTGTTAAAGTTAGATAATGATAAAATCGGTGCGGTACATAACCTATTTTTAATATTATTAAAAGCATGTTCTTGATCAACGCCCCAATGAAATTCTACATTTTTCTTTATAATCTCCATAAGTGGTGTGACAAGTGTGCTAAAGTTTTTAACAAAACGCCTATAAAAGCTAGCTAACCCATGAAAGCTCATTACCTCAGTTATACTTTTAGGTATTGGCCACTCGTTGATGGCTTTTATTTTCTCCTAATCTTCTTCAATACCTTTAGCACAAACGACATAATCAAGAAAAATAATTTTTTTCCATACAAAATGTGCACTTTTTAAAGTTAGTATAAAATTGTTATTGCCTTAAGATCACAAGCACACATCGTAAATGCCCTATATGTTCATTTATATCCTTACCATACACCAAGATGTCATCAAAGTAAACTACCATGAATGCACGTAAAACATGATTAATTAATCTCATAAATATGTTAGGTGCATTAGTAAGTACGAATGACATGACTAACCACTCATACAACCCATATTTAGTTTTAAAAGCGATTTTCCATTCATCTCATTTCATCATCCTAATCTGATGATAATCATTTTTAAAATCAATTTTACTAAATATGCATGATCTATGTAATTCATCTAACATATCATCTAACCTAGGAATATGATGACGATACTTTATTTTTATATTGTTGACGGCCCTGCAGTCGACACACATCCTCCAAGTTTCATCTTTCTTTAGCACAAGTAGCACTTGTATGGTACATGGACTCATGCTCTCCCTCATATACCATTTGCTTATCAAATCTTCCACTTGCCTTTGAAATTCCTTAGTTTCCTCGTGATTACTCCGATAAGCCGGCCTATTTGGAATGACAGCTCCAGGTACGAAATCAATGTGACGTTCAATTCCTCGAATGGGTGGTAGCCCACTAGGCATGTCCTCTGAGAACACGTCTTCGAATTCCTACAACAAAAAAATAGTCAAATTAGGGAGGGGTGTGTTAGATTCATTAAGATTGAAGAATGACCCCTTATAAACCAACAAGACTATAGGTCGGTTCTCAATTACTGCACTCTTCAACTCACTTCTTTTTGCAAAGAAATTCACTATCGACTTTTCTCTCTTCTCACAAGAATCTTTTTCTTTTCTCTTAAGTGGCTCTACTATTTTTTCTCACATTTAACAACATTACTATTTTCTCTCTTACTCTCTTGTTCACTCCATTTTCTCTCAACCTTTTTTCTTTCTCACTTTTCAACTTGATTTAATCTTCATACAATTGTTCTGGTGTCAATTGTGCAAAAGTAATAAATTTTCCATCCTTAGTAAAGTTGTACCAATTTTTGTACCCGTCATGAATTACCTTCCGGTCATATTACAGTGGCATTTTCAACAAATATGTTCGACATGCATATGAACTATATCACAAATCATTTCGTCATGATACCTCCCAATTGAGAAATTCACCAACACTCTTATATTCACTTTAATCTCTCCACATTCATTCAACCATTGCAATCTATAATGTCTAGGATATTTTAGCATAGTTAATTCCAATTTTTCAATACGTGTTGTGCTAGCCATATTGGTACAACTACCTCCATCAATAATCATACTACGTACATTGTTGTTGACCTGACATCTTGTATGAAATATGTTCTCCCTCTGTTGCTCCAAGTCATCCACTTTGATTTGAGTACTAAGAGCTCGTCGTGTGACCAATAGCTCTTCTACTGCATACTCCACTTCATCACCATTGCTAGCATCTTCTAATTACGACATATCATCATATTTACCCTCACTATTACTCACCACTTTTCCATTATCGTGCAAGATCATCACCATTTTGTTTGGACATTAAGAAGCAATGTGTCCCAATTCCAAGCACCTAAAGCACTTGATATCCCAATTCCTAGATGGTTGGGAATCCATCTTGGGTGTAGCTTTGCTAGCAACGTCCTTTTTTCCCTTCGGCAGCTCAGTTTTATGCTTTGAAACAGCCACATCTCCTTTATTGTTATCCCACTTCGATTTTCAAGAAGAATTAGAACTCGATGTATATCTAGCTATCTCATTCCTCTTTAATTACCTTTCCACCTTCATAACTACATGTAGTACATCTTCCAATTCCACATAATGTTGCAACTCTAACACATAAGCTATATCCTTATTCAAACCATTTAAAAATTGGGTCATGGTAGCCTCCCTATCCTCTTCAACATTTGCTCTAATTATCGCAATCTCCATCTCCTTGTGATAATTCTCCGCACTCCTAGAACCTTGGTAGAGGTTTTGTAATTTTTGATGAAGCTCCCGATAATAATGATTAGACACGAACCTCTTCCTTATGATAACCTTCAATTCTTCCCATGTATTTATAGGCCTCTCATAGTTCATCCTCCTAGATGTTACCACTTGATCCCTCCAAATGATAGCATAATCTGTAAATTCAAGTACCGCAATATTTACCTTCTTTCCCTCCGAATAGTTGTGGCAATCAAATATCAACTTTACTTTCTTTTCTCTCTCCAAGTATGCTTCCAGATCACCCTTCCTTTGAATGAAGAGATTGTCATCTTGATATTGTCCATACTTCTATCAACACCATCTCCAGCAAGATCTCTACCCTTCATTTTATGCTTAACTCCTCTATCCCTCATTCTTCCTAACTCGACATCCATCTATGCATCCTCATTAATATTACTATCTGCTTCTCATTCACCATCATAATATGTTCTATGATCCCGTCTTCCTTGCCTCCTTGCGTTAGCAAACAATGTATCTTACCTATCCAATCCATCTCTCACATCTTCAAACAACCTTTCGAACCGTCGTATTATCTCATTCGACATGTTGATTTGATTATTCTTCCCGCTTGAAGTAGAATCGTCTTTGTCGAACATCATAACTGTAGTTTAATATTTACCTCATGTGTGTACACTTGTGTATCACTCAACTTAGTTTTTTCCCTCTATTAGACTCACCACTCTACATTTTCCACTCAATACTTTCTTGTAAGTGTTTCAAAAAATTAATTCGATCTCAATCAAAATTTAACCCTTGTGGAATCCAAACAAAGAATTGAGTAAGGAAAATGATCTATAACGACTCGAGAAGGTAGGAATTTGAATTTGAATGAAACCAATAATTTGAAATCATTTAAGTTGCAAAATGGACATGTCGTTTATAAGAGTTGAGAGATATGCACATTAATTATATTTTTCTAACGAATCAATACAATGACCTGTGATTTCACTGACTCGATATCATATAATTTTTGTCAATTCAACATTTTTTTGTTCACATGATTAACTTTTTTGACTTTCCTAAATTAGGGGGTTTAGTGCTTGAGGTTGTTGCATTGAAAAATAAGCAAAATATAGGAAAAATCAGCATAACGACATAAGAGCTGTTATTGAAATGAAAACAACCCTTGTGTTATTCTATCTGTAGACACGAGTATAAACTGCTACAGTTTATCCGTGCCTTGAGAACTAATAAGTAGAACTCATTTATATTGTAAGATGGGCATGATATGTGCAAAAATAGAGAGATTTGCTCATTACTTAATCGATATTAATCAGTAGGATAACTTGTGCTTTAACCAATTTAATAAGATTTAATTTATGCCATTTGGATCATTCTATGTCACATGGTCAACCTTTAGGGGTCCATTGTTGTATATCGTTACATTGAAAAAAAATCAAAGTATAAGAGAAATCAACAAAACGGCACAACTACCTTACAAACATGAATACGACACTCGTACTGTTATGTGTGTAAATACGAGTATAAGTAGTCACGTCTCATTCATGCCTCGAGAAATAATAAGTGAAACTTATTTACGTTGTAATATGCATATAACATGTACAAAAGTTGAGAGAGATGCTCATCAACTTAATCAACCCATATTAATAGGATGACTCATACTCTCACCATCTCGATAACATAAAAATTATTTCATTTCAACCATTCTTTATGGCATGGTCAACATTTCTATGTTATATACGTTGAAAAAAAATCAAAATATCGGTGAAAACTTTGGAACGACACAAGTGTTGTTACTGGACATCAAAACGGTACTTGTGCTATTATGTGTGTAAACACGAATATAAGCAACAACGATTGTGTGCCGAGAAATAATAAGTGAAACTTATTTACGTTGTATTGTGCAAAGACATGTATAAAAGTTGAGAGATATGCTCATTAACTTAATCAACACATATGAGTAGAACAACTTGTGCTTTCACCATTTTGATAATATAAAATTTATATCATTTCAACCGTTATTTGTGACATGCTCAGTCTTTTGGTGGTATATACATTAGGGAGTGCATTATTAAAAGTCATTTCGTTGAAAAAATCAAACTATAACAGATAATGACGATGGTGCCGTTTTACGTAGAAAATAAAGGCCGAAGTAGCGTTCTACATTCCAGATAACAGTTGGAGTGTCATTATCATTCAATAGATCCAAACAACTCAAAAAACACACTAAATACATAAACAACACCATATATTCAATAATAAAAGTACAATCTATGTGAAATTTCTAAAAGTATCTTTCTTTTTTCTTCAAATATAAATGAGATTTTTCATCGTAGATAATATGCTTATCAAACTCTTGTTCAAATACTCAAAATATACTCAAAATATGATAAATAATGGGATTTTAAAGTAGCAAGCATGGTAGTTGAAAATAAGAAAACGGGGTAATTGTGATTTGATGACCTAAAGTTGAATTAGGGAATTAATTGGATTGATAAGGGTGATAGGCTCTTTTCTCATAGAGAGGACATTTATTACATTTGATATTGTTTGTTTATTGTATTTTATAATTGAAAGCCATTTGTCCAAGAAACATTGAGAACAGATTAATTAACTAAATACATTGTTTGACTAGGCTCTTTAACCAATTCTCCCTTTCTTAAATTAATTTCAAGTTATCATAGTCACAGGTGTATTCATTCAATCAAGTAAATATTTAAATAGATCACATGTGAATTAAATCATGTGGCTTAATTCCAAATGCCTAAGATGCAGAATCCCAAAATGCGTTGAGAGTTCCTCGGTATCATCCCTACCCTCATGTACCTATGGGGACGCGCCACGAGCTCGGCTCGGCCCATTGCCACCACTCGTATCATCCCTACCCTCATGTACCTGATTAGGTGGCGCGTCCCATTCGAAACGAGACCAATGCATATCTTATTTAACGATTTTTTTGCCATCCCCACTTCTATATCGTATCATTTGGAGATTGAGTCCTCTACAAAAGTAGAGATAGAGACCAAAGTAATTTTCTACCATTCAATTCTATATAAAAAATGAGATTTATTTTTAAAATCAAAACTCACAATTAAAGTTTACATATTTGTCTTTTATCTCAAGATCACTTGTCTTATATCATAATGTACTATGCTCTAAAAAAAAGGAAGATAAAATTAATAACAAAATTCGTCACATTATTTTGCTTCCGTTTGGCTCAAATTAAAATCTGATTTTAATTTCAAATCAAAATTAACTATTAATTTTAACCAGTATTCTAAAAAGCGGGCTTAAGTGAGAAGCGTGATGAAAACGCTTCGCCTTGAGCCTAAGCGAGAATTAAGCGGTCAACGACAATGTTGACCACTTAATGCTCGCCTAGGCGTTTCTAGTCGCGCCTCCCCCTCAGGTCTAGATTTTAAGGGGAATCAATTTTTTCATTTTTTTTAATAAAACCTACAGCCCAGACTTAGTAGCTCATTATTCCTTCAAACTTCAAAAACTCCAGGGTCTAGAGAACTGAGAAGACGGAAAAAGGGCAAAAAAAAAGGACGAAAGAACAACACAAAACCTCTCAATTTCTACGCACACCGCACTAATTTGGGTATCAGGAATGTATAACATTATGAGGTCATTATGCTTTACATTGTATTTGTAATTTTGGGGCATGTGATTCTCGGTATTTTGTGGATTCTCAGTAAATTTTGCTTACAATTCTTCTTCTTTTTTTTTTTTTTTTTGTGGTTTTCTCTCAATCAATCGAATGTTTTGAAATTTGAATAATAAATATATTATATTGTAAGTTTTACTATTCCAAACTAGAGTCAAGATATTGTGCATTTGTGCTTCACAGTTCACTACTTGCTTTGTGCCTTTGTCCTTGCCGTTTCCTTGTGGTGACTGGTTTTGTAAACAGTAAATTCCAGTAGGCAGTAGACTGTATGCGTAGTGACTGGTGACTGATGCTTCAAAGTGAATACTACCAGAACAAAGGATGGTTTAATGAGCTTATAGACTGCAATTGTATAACTCAGAAATTTTCATGTGTTTCAAATTGCAATTAGTTACATTAATAACAATATAACATAGACGGGTAAACTAAATTTTCCAGTGTTTATGTAACTAAAATTTTGTATAATGATTAAAAATTTAAAATAAAAAACGCTTTTTTAAGCCAAAGTTTCGCTTAGGCTCATAAAGTTTGAATCTTGGCCTCCACATCTAGCCACACTTTACGTTTTTTTAAATACTGATTTTAACCATACATTTCATTGGGTCCACAACTTTCCAACTACATATTTATCAACTTTTATTAAAATTTACTAAAAATTCGATTTTGATTCATACCAAACAGGAGCTTCATAGTTGTAGATGGGCAGATAATTCAAACCATTTTCTAGAATGGTTACATTTCTAATTTGACGGCATTTGAAAATTTATCAAGCCCTAATAATAATTAAAAATGACTTCTTCTCCTCAATATTTGCACTGATAACCTTAATATTTTCTAGTTTCAACTTTATATTTCACTCGTCACTCATCTCACTCCACTACAAAATAGACGATTAGAATAATGGGACAACAAAATCTTTAAATTTTCAAATGATCTAGAGTGACACCGAATGCAAAATAACGTTATAATTACAATAATTGATAAACAACAACCATGAAAGTATAATTATCATTTAGGAAAAAAAAAAATTAAAGTTCAATGACCGTTGATAAATAACATTGAAAGAACCGTGAGTATTTATAAGATTTTTGAAGTTAAGTGATAGTCAGGAAATATCGTTAAAAATTCACTAACCATTGAGATTATTTTTGGGATGACAAAATGTCTCTCTTATCAAAAATTAGGTTAGGAACGAAAAACACGGTCTTCTCCATGACTATAGTTTTTTCAATTTATATTATGTATTTAAATGGAATCATATATATTTTTTTAAAAATATATTATTAAAAAATAAATAAGTTAATTTTCGAGAACATTGCCAATTGCCAAACACGCGCCATAATTTCCTAGTTGCGCACCTATGGTAGCACAGACTGCAAAGTCAAAAGTCTTATTAGTCTCCAGATCCACACCATATATACACATCATACATACATGTGTGGGAATATACGGACAGCGTTTTCTGCAAATTACGTATTGGCGGCTTTGCAATATATGAAATTGAGTACAATCACCATAAAGTTCACTTACAATTTACCCAAACAATTTACTTTTAATCCATGGAAGTGCAGTGGCTTCTGGTGTGCCACGGCTTGGTGACGCTTTTGGTGGTGGTGTCGTTCCTCTGCGGGAATTGGCCCATTTTCCAGGGCACATTCATTCAGCGTATCCACTTTTTTCTCACATTCGGGGCTTATGATTATTTCCGGTAAATACCCTTTTCTCCCTTTTTGGGGGGTTATTTGATGTTTCTGCCAATTAGTTAGTATTGCTAATATTAATGTGGTAATTAATCTGTGTGAATTGATGTGATAGGCGATTTATTCATTTTGTGTGTGGGTCTAGAGGCAGTAATGCCCTAAACTCCGTTGAATACTATTTTTGCGACCGGCCTAATCCCATTTTACAGGTACACCCTTTTGTTTACCAACCATCATTAATGTAGTAGTATTACATAATTGCTATTTGTTTTTTTTATTATTATTAAATTATTGTCTTATGGTTATGCCTTTTTCTGTGTGTTTTAGTATGGAAAGGTAAGGTAGTACATGGGATTGCGTGAGTGTAATTCTTGATTCTTCTAATCACTCCTTATTTATATGGGTAATGTTTTTGTGTTCTAGTTCAGGCTCTTTTGTTTGTGAATAGTTGGAAATTGGCGTTGAATCGAGATGACTTTGCTGTCAAAATCCCGTCATCAACATATAAAGAATCAAGATAATTAAATGAATGATCATTAAACTGATCCATATGTTAATAATTCAACCAAAAAAAAAAAAAAAAAAGTTTATCCATTACTTACTCATCTATTCAAACGGTTACTTATCCATCATTGGAGTGAAATTCGTTACTCCCACCCAGTGGAAATTGCCATGTGTCCGACGGAATTCAGACGTGGCACCTCGACGACATTAAATTGTTAAGTTTATTAAATGAATGCTCATTAAATTTATTTCTAGGTTATTACTTAATTACTTAACAAAAAAAGTTACCAATTGCTTACTCATCTATTAAAACTATTACCCATTCATATATGGAGTTAAATTATGTGGAACCCCATGAGCAGCTAATTTTTTTTAAATATGGAATATATACCTTAGACTATGGATACAATTATACAAATGTTCTCAAGTAAGGGTGGTCATATATGAGTATGCATATCCTTAGATATAGGTATTCATATTAATATCATGATTATAGATACTGTACCATAATTGCTTAGGGTCAGGTCTCACTATTTCTACAGTAATGACTTTCTCGATGTTACTTTGAAACAAAAACATGATTTTTTTTTTATTTTTTATTTTTATCTAGGTTGTTATCTTTCCATCTTACGATAATTTATATTTAAATAAATACGGTAAAATATAATGAAATAACGGAAATAAATGTTTTGCGCCATTGGGACAAATACCCTAAGATGTGTACAAAACAAAAATTAAAGTTTACATGTGTATTAATACTTTTGTAGAAAATCATGAATTATTTTGAGCAACTTGAGTTCGTCTCTTGGAATCTTTGAGAATTTGTATTTTTGCAACTTAAACAATGGAAAGCTAATTTGTAACTTATGAATGAGCAATGAGTAACATTTTTTTTGTTCAATGGTTAAGTAGTAACCTAGGATAAGTTTAACAAACATTCATTTAATGAACTTAACAATTTAACGTCGTCAAGGTGCCACGTCTGATTTTTGTTGGACAAATGGTAATTTCCGTCAAGTGGGATAAAGGATTTCATGCCAGGATGGATATCCGTTTGAATAAGATGAGTGAGAAATAGATAATATTTTTTTGTTAAGTAAGTAGTAACCTAGGGATAAATTTAATGACCATTTCTTTTAATTAACTCATATAGAATCACAACTCGTACCTTTTGATGCCAAGTGTGAAGGGAGAGCAAGAGTTGAGGATGAAGATTCTAAAATGTCGACTAGCTGAGAGCACAAGTTAAGAGTTTTAAGAAATATATATGATAACAATATATCACTGGCAGATGTATAGAATATTAGCTCTTGAACAAATTGAAATATTAGGAGGGTTCAAAAATATAGTAGGTGAATCCCCAGTATCATACTGCTTTCTAAGGGACAGTGTAGACATTTTCAGACGAGGGCCTATATTTGATTTGTAAATCCATATTATTATTTGTTTGACAAACACAACGTAAGAGAAGCTTATCCATACTAATTTTGAGGTAGCTCCATAAGTCCTCTTCTTCCATTTTGCTCTAACAGAGTTGTATCCTTAGTTGAGACGACTTTAGTATTTGGTAAAAATTTCTGAATAGTTAATCATCTTCCTCACCTCAAATGCTCTCTGTACTTCAAGAGGAAAATAATTGTAGGGATGTATTTCAATTCCTTTTTGTGTTGTAAAGACTGGTCTGGACTGGATCCCCTGAGCACCCGTGCGATAAAAGAGGTGAAAGTGTTTATAAAACCAAGGGATTTTGTCTATAAAAATATTTCAGTATCCTAAATAGATTTTGTGCTTGGTTACTACAATGCTATGCAATGTACCATATCTTACTTAACCATTGCTTTTCGACTGTTGTGACAGCTCTCAAAACTTTAAGCTGAAAAGGAAGTTAGAAAATGTCGCTAAACAAAAAAGGACAAGTATAGTCACATTTTTCTAAAATCAATCATGCCAAGGATTCCTAGATAGGAATTAGGATCAGGTTTTTTTAGCGTTAATCTGAAATTCCAAATAGGAAGATGATGCTGGGGAAAAATGAACATTATTTTCTTGTTTCTTCATCTTGTTAACTTTTTTTATAGAAAAATATTTCGTTATCCGCTTTTCCTCCTCCTGAATGCAGATAATGTATTTGGGAATAGTTGGAGCTACCTATTACTTCATTGCAACGTCATCCTTCAGCTACATTCCTGGATACTACTTAAGTGGACTGCACAGGTGTTAATGGTATTCTTAAGGCTGATGTTTGCATACTGATATATTGTAAATGTAAAAAATTTCTTGAACATTATGTAATTGCAGGTTCACGAGCTTCTTAGCAGTTGGCATTGGTATTCTACTCTTCCTATTGACTAGCTTTTCGGACCCAGGAACTGTGACTTCTGAAAATGTCCCTCAATTTCTTTCTGCTTATCCTTATGACAACATTATCTTCTCAGAGAAAGAATGCTCTACTTGCAAGATCCCAAAGTAAGTTCATTGTTCTTGTTATCAGACTTATGAAACTTGTCCAAGAAAATGCTGATTGGATTTAATATTCCTCCTTCCCTCGTTCAGGCCCGCTAGGTCAAAGCACTGCAGCATATGTAATCGCTGTGTTGCTCGGTTTGACCATCATTGTGGATGGATGGTTTGTTTAATAAATTTTTTACTTCCCTCCTTGATGAAAGTTCGGATACCTTGGGATCTGTTATCAGAGATTGTCAATTGTTTTGAGATTTTTCTCTTGATCTCATTTGCAGAACAATTGCATTGGGGAGAGAAACACCAGATACTTCATGGCTTTTATTATTTGGTGAGTGATGAACTGAATAACATTTCTGTTAGAACCAGGAAAAGTGTAGTTTAATATCTTGCTATTCTTTTGGAATTTTCTATGTCATGCTTAATAATTTTTATGAACATATTTTTGTATGAATGAAGGTATATGAATGTTTCATCAGTGTGCACTACACAATTCTGTAGTGTAATTTGTCTACTTAGGTTTGCAAGTTTGATGTTCTGTGATTATAAGACTTCTCTTTCCAGATCTGGATTCTCCTTCAAATGGTTCTTAAAATTCATGCAGGCATTTCCTTATCTGCATTTATGGAATAGTAGCCCTTGCATTAGTTCTTGCTGGTAGGCTGAAAGAATTAAAAGTAATCTACATTCTAACAGGTGCAATTCGTATATCCTGACATTTTATTGTTGGTTCCTGAGTTTTGTCTAAAAATTGGAGCAAACATCTCTAATTCTATTTTGTTGCAGAGTATTATGGCATTGAAAATTCTTTGAAGGCTTTGGCTCCGCATGTTGTACAGGTAAGTGAATGTTATTTTACATCTTGCTAAAACTATGGAGTATAAACAATCCAATATCCATGCCAAACTTGAACGATCCACCAATGAACTTTTCCAGGCAGGGGCTTAAGTGGCTTTGTGCATTTTGCTTCCCTATAGATGGCTCTCTTAGAAGAAATTGTAATTCCAGCCAATCCATTTGCATATCTTGATAATGAGATCCATTTCCCATTGTTGCAGACTTGTTATAACCTAATTCGAGTAAAAAAGCATATGAAGGTCCAAAGATCTTCTCAAATTGAAAAGTTAATGAGATAAATTTCAACATCCTATGTAGTTAGGTAAAACGATTTATTAATGGACATTCAGGGGTGAAACATTATCTTCTCTTACATTACGGATGAATGCAGAGAACCTATAGAACCGATAGCCACTGTTATAGTTAGTGGCAATCAACTTGATCATTTTTCTTCTATTTTTACTTTAGCGATCCGCAAATTGTTCGTAATTGAGATTATTTAGTTCTTCTAAATAATAGGTGGATATGTTCCTTATGGATAAGTAGTAATTTTGTTATGTTCTCACCCTTTATATCACTTTATTGATAGTTCTCTGTTTTATGACAGTGGTTGTTGGGCGCGTACAACACTCAAATACTTATTATGATGTTTTTAGCCTTGGTTTCTCTGCTGTTAGCTGGATTCTTCACATACCATGCCAAACTCTGTCTTTCAAACACTACCACAAATGAGGTATATTTCTTTCAGATTTCTGCTATATGCAGTTTAGTTCTATTCATCACCCTGTGATGAGAACTATGCACTTGCACACACCACCTGCACTATGCGTTCCTGATTGTTGTGCCTTTTGGTACAAGAATAAATATATTTGAATAGGAAAACTAAAATGATCTTGGTGGTGTATCGTCAACAATAAATATAATATAATGCTGGGCATTTTTTAATTTAATACATTCATATCAGTTAATTAAATAAACTCACCCAATTAAAGTACAATTCGTGTTCTGAAGTTTAATGTTAAATGACTGAATTCCATAAGACTCAATAAAATTCCCTTGAATTTATCACGAATAAAATTTCCTAAAATTTGTTTCACATCGCCGAATTAATAATTCTACTAAGTATCATTATCACTTTGAGAAAAATCCTTTAAAATTTTTGGTTATAAGAATTGAAAACGTCATTTGTAGTGACGTATAGTTACAGTATGCAAAAAGTAGGTTCGCTATACATAAAAGATATTTTCTCCAAAAATGTAAATAAATTCTACCTAAAAATGTGGATTATGAAAATATATGCAAACATTGCTTGTATGTTTCTTTAGCCCCTGTTTGACAACCATTTTTTTGAGTTTTTTTAAGAGAGTGAGTTTTTGAATAGTAATTTTTTGGAGAATGTGTGATTGGAAAAGTTTTGGGTTTACGTGAAGAATATTTTGTTGTGAGAATGTGTGGTTAGAAATGAGCGAGAAAAAAAAAGTTTTGAAAGAATAGTTGTCAAATAGGGGCTTAGTTTGGTGGATTTCTATCATTATCATTTATCACGAGTGTTATTGGAAAATATTATTTAAATGCTACAATATAACAGGGATGCCATTATTAAAAATATCCTTTTTCTCATAGCTTAACTTAGCCTCCATTTGGAAAATTTATAAATGTTGTATAAAGAGAAATAGTAAGAGGAAAAGTAGTGGGTTCCACGTATTGTGTGGATAATAATGATTAATAGTTATGAATTTGTTATTTAAATTAATGTTTGATTTTGATTGAATTTATAAACCATTTATAAATTTGTATTGATGCTTAGATAAATGTCGTGATAAATTGACAACGATAGAAATCCACCGAACTAAAGAAAAAAAGTGTTTCATGACATTTTGATTGTAACTGATAATCATGCATGGACTCACATTCAAGGGATATTTGTCAAATAATCAAATGAAATATTACCTGTCCAGTTCACAGTTGTGGTGGATGGGCACATGGAAAATGAGGCAAAAATGAACAATAAAACTAGAAATCTTCTATATAAACACGTCACTTATTGTGTAAAGTAACCAGTTGCTATCAGTCTTTTTTTTTTTTTTTTTTTAATTGGCATTTGACAATTGACACAAAAAAGTTCTGATGTTTTGTTTAAATAGTTGGAGGTTAACACATTGTCCATACGGTATACAACCATAAGATTCAGAAACAATAATTAAAAGGCAGCTGCATAGATGTAACTAACACATGCTTTATTGCCAACTATGTATGTGGTAACTAAAAGAAGTTGGAAAGATTCCTTGAGGCTTCACTATGCAAATCGGAAGTTCTAGCAACCTACCGTGCAAATATTTTAATCAATTTCAAGAAAATCCGCAGTGCTTTTCCTAGTTTATATTCCATCTAGATACCAGGGAGAGAGAAAATATGAAGAACTATAAGTATCAGAAATCCCTGTGCAAACAAAAACGAGAACTATGAAAATTAAAATCAATTTATATAGAACAATCAGTAGAAATAATTAGATTTCTGGTAGGGTCGAATCTCTGATTTATTTGTCATTATTGTTATTGGTTTCATGATGCACATAGCAGTTATCTGCATCAGTCTATTATGCGTGCTAAATCATATACACGTTTTAGAATCTGATCAATGCCGTGTAATAGAGTACTTGAGCCGGCAGTGTTTTAACTGAGTTTGTTCTCTATTAAAATGTAGTCTTTTAAGTGGCAAGAGCACTTGAGCTGGCAGAGGAGGGTGAGCGAGGCAAAGGCAAGTGCAGAAGCTCTAAAAGCAAGTTTAGATGAACTAGGTCAAGATATGAAGCCTCAAGAAAGCAAATGGAAGTCCTTCTTCAGAAGATCTCGTCTGGAAGAATTGGAAGTAGTTAAGAATAATGTGTACGATAGAGGATTTCTAAACAATATCCACGAGGTTATCTTTCCTCTCTCTACAAGGCAGTCGTTTTGGGCAAATAAATCGAAGTCAAGTTAAGGTTTTTCTCATGATCCTTGACTTAATTTATGCCCAGTGGTCATGGCTTTGAGGAAAATCAAATAGAAGGCTTATCTTCACCTTGAGTAATTATCTTGAACATAATCCAGTTCATAGCAAGAGTATTCCAATACACATGATCCCTCCAATTGCTCGGATTGAGCGGATAATTCGTATACTTTCAGTTGAAGGAACTTTGATCTCACCTGCACCTTTCTCCATGGGGCAATGTGGGACTCGGGTTGTCCGAGGATGTAAATTTATAGTTGTGTAAACTTGTAACTGGACGGTGGTATACTCGTACATACATTTGCAATTCTTGATTCTACTCCGCAGAAGGATTGCCTGAATTTATGTTGTGGAGGTGCTGGGAGTGTAATTTTACATTATTTTTTCTGTTAACTTGTTTCTTTTTCCTGATTGGACTGTAATTCTCATGTCTTTGTGTTTAGTATGTTGGATTGGATAAAACAAGGCAACAAACTCTTTCTTAATTTTGTGTAGTACTGAAAATACATTTGAGGAAAAATATGATGAAGGTGTGTAGGTGCACTATTTAGTGGTAGGAAGTTGAACAATTCTTCCTAGGAATATTTGCTCCCCGGTTTCTTATGCTTGTATCTAGTTCAATTTTAATTAAGGGATTGAATGAGATTAGATACTCAAGTAGTCCTAATCGTAAACAATAAATACTAGGTTGTGCATATCGACTTGTGCAGTGTTGTACTTACCTTCTGGGGAAGTTTGTTTTATATCCCAAAATTGCTTAGTAACAGTTGAACAAGTGGAGAATGTTGGGACGAAATTGGATCTAAGCATTGAGACGCGTGTATGGGTGACTGAATGTGGATGCTTGATGCAAAAATAACTTATTGTTAAGATGTGCATTTGGCCAAACTCGATGATAAAAACCAGTTCAATGTGAAATCTTAAATAACTTGGTAATGCACAAATTTTTTAAGGACATGGTTTGTTTTCTTTGTTTGCTTCTTCTTCATCACTTGTTACCTTGTATTTCTTTTCTCCAGCTTGGCCACCTCCTTGATCCTTGCGGTGTCCCGACCCTAATAGGGTTGGGATTTTCTGGTTAATTGGGTATTAGGGCAGGGACGAGACAAAATTCTTTGTCTTGGATTGAGGATGGGACGGTGATGGAGAACATGACTCCATCTAGTTATTTGTACAACAATTTTTTTTAAAATTTTTTTTATATATAATTACAACACTAATCTCAACTTCCATGGTCGAACTTTCTCAAAAAGGTTAGATTTCTCTCAATGGCATTTTTCAAATTTACTTTGTTGACACTTTATTCTCACTTAATTTGTATGTAAATTTGACTCCAAGTGAAAAATCTACATTTTTATGGTAATTTCATTAATTTCTGAGAGGATAAGGTATTAAGGTTCAAATCCATAATTTTTCTCTTTTTAAATTGTATCTGCATTTTTTCTTCTTTCAGATTTTGGATCCATTCTTTCTGTAGGGAGAATTTTATTAGTAACAACTCTGTTTTTAATTTTTATGTATAGGAAACTGAGGGGGAAAACCAATCTTATAAAAAAGGATTTAATCGGAATTGGGTAGATAATAGATATAGTTTTTTCTTAAAAATCGTGACTATAGAAATGAGTGGAAAACCCGACAAGCCGTACGGTTAACAAAAAATCGGTGAACCGACAGCGATCTCAACAGGTTTTCGGTTGATTTTGACCAAAAAAAAAAAAAAAA
>CAIGRN010102697.1:0-32738 GCA_903798345.1 Fraxinus anomala
GATGACGGTTTGAGTCTTTGAATGCTTAAGAAGATATATTCATGAAAAACTCAAGAAACAAAGTTTGTTAGAAACACAAGTATATTGTTTGTTATAATCAAAACAAGTGGAGCTATAAATCATAGGTCAACAATTAGAAGGTACATATTTGATCTAAGATAAAAATAATAATTCATCGCTAACGTTGTAAGAGAATATTATTTGTGGTTTTCTTCAAGAGTCATACAATTAGAGAATCATACTTACGATTCTTCATGTCAGTAGTGAGAAGTTTTTATCTCTATTAGGGTGTAATAGTTTGCTGATTAATTAATTAAATAAATATAGAACGAAAAATAAATGTAAGCTGATTTGCATATGGAGCAAATAGACTTGCTGACACAACCATTGACATTTATTTATTTATTTATTTATTTAATGCATGCAAATATGACTCCCAGTTTACATTTTCTTAATTAGGCATTAAGCCAAAAACAAATCATATTTTCTTAATGTTTATTTTTTTTATTTATTAAAGGTCCATTTCGATGGTATATCTTATTGAAATAACTAAACGATATATTGAGGTTATATTCAGTATTCAGAGTTTGCCTCCTTTTTTATATCGCTCTCGTTGCCTCGTTGTAAGAGTGTTTTACCCCTAATGGCAAACTCTGTCCTAGTTATTGCAAATAAATCAACTAAATGCATGGTCATGATCACATCCATATCTATGGCTATTCACAACTTATTTGATTACTGATTCAAGAAATGGTCCTGTCTTGTGAAATGGTTCAGGTTGTCCACCTACGACTCGTAGTACATAGGGTAAAGAACGTCTCTTTTGGAATCGTCTAATCATCAAGTTGACTTCTCACCAATTCGCAATAAAGCGTAGGCATGCAAATAAGTTTCTTCGGAGATTAACTGTGACATTAGTAACTCCTCAAATCAACCCAATCACCAATTAAGGATTAAAACATGGATTATTCTTGGTGTACATAGGGGGCACCATAATTGTGTCCATAATGGACACATGGTGCCCCCCTATTGGAGGGGGTGCCGATGTGCCCGCGCTCCCTTCAATAAGGAGGCACCATGTGTCCATTATGGACACATTATGGTGCACCCTATGTACACCAAATACAACCCAAAAAATATTGTTCCAAACATAACTACTAAATAAGGGAGATTTCTTACATTCCAGAAAAACATATACTATATTCACCATGAAATGCGGACACATGAATGATTTAAACATCTTAGCTAATTGGAAGGGATGAGAGCTTTTGCTATTGCATTCTATTACTATCCAAACTTACTAAGCTAACCCATTAAATTTTGAAAGTGTTTTTTCTTCTTATTGGTCATTAAAATTTAAAACATTTTTAAATAGTCGAGGTACCTTTCAAAGTGGTTTCAAAGAGGTCATTGATTTCTAAGATCCTGTTTGGGGCACATTTTTAATCCAAAAAATTAAAAAATATAGTCGTTGGAAATGAAAAGACGACCACTTTTTTTTTATCTTCATCTCACAGGTGGGACCCAAATTTGACGGCTAGCAGTCATATTTTTTCTTCAAATGAACTGAAAATGTGTTCCAAACAGGGGCTAATGCCGCCTTTTGATAAATTATCGATTTCATTTGTCACATCATTAAAATTGTTCATTAATAAATGTATAGTTGACTATTAAAAAATTTATAAGCCCCTGTTTGAGCTACATTAAAATTTTCATTTTCATTTTTCTACTCATTTTTAACCACTCATTTTTTAATAAAATAATATTTTTCATCACATCAATAACTTTTCCTTCATTTTCAACCACACATTCTCCATCAATCTACTATTCTAAAATACATTATTCTAAAATAATATGGTTCAAACACACCCTAAATTCCAAAATGGTTCTAAAACAATGTTAAACTTAAGTGGTCATAGTCATCTCGTAACCCTATTTTCTACTCTATCCTCACTTTTTAGTTCAACCCAAGATCCAAACTCAACTGAACTAGTCAAATTTTATTTTTCTCCTCTTCATTTTCTTCCACAAAAAAATGTAAAAATAAAACTGCATTGACAAGTAGACTCAAAAACACGTCACATATAGCGAGAGAAAGCAAGTTGGAAAAAGTCCACGGAGAAATATAGGTTTCGTCTCTTCAATTTGTCTGAGAATATGTAAAGTATATAGAAGCATCCTCGGTTCTTGGTGCTACACATTTTCCTCTGTGGTTGCTTCTCGTCTACTTCTCAGACGCTAAATCGAAGCTTCATAATAGTTGCTAACATAATGTAATCAATTCGAAACAGTTCAGAACGAGAAAGATACAGAGTGAGAGATATGGGAAACTGCTTGCCTAAGCCTGTAGATAATCTTCCTGGCTCCAACAATATCAAGAACAAGACTATCAACACCAGAAAATCGTCCTCGTCGCCATCACCGGCTGATCTAGATGGAGTTGGTGGTGGTGGTGGTCAAACTGTTCCTCCAAGTGGTGAAATCATTGGTCCAAACTTGAAACTGTTCACTTTTGCTGAACTGAAAAGTGCATCAAGAAATTTCAGGCCTGATACTGTGTTAGGAGAAGGAGGCTTTGGGAGGGTGTTCAAGGGTTGGGTTGACCCTATAACATATGCACCATCAAGAGTTGGTGTTGGAATCCCAGTTGCTGTCAAAAAATCAAATCCAGATAGCGAACAAGGATTAAAAGAATGGCAGGTAATTAGTTCCATCGATCGACTCGATATTGTCCCGGTTTGAACCCTATTGACAATTTAGCACAATTTTGTCTTTGACGAAATTCGATAGTAGTTTGTACAAATCTTACATATATTGCACACGCATTTCCCTCTGGCCGGTCGGCCCCGAGGTGGGATATTCTAATATAAGTATTCGATAATCGTGGATGGGTTTGTCCCATTCTTATTCTTGCATATGAGCTTAGCTATTTTTTCTGCTAAAGTATTAATAATTAATTGTGAATATATATATTTATTATACATATATTTTTGAATTTATTTCCAAATTTATAATTAGCATGTATTAGGTTGACATTAGTACTTTTCTTAATTGAAAAGTCATTAAATAGTAATGGGAACGCCTGGAAATTAATTCATAATTGGAAATTTATGTTAGGTTCGAAACCGTTATTTCGTTATTTTTTTATAGTATTGTGGCTTTTAATAATTAGCGATAAATTATTGTGCACCAACACCAAGTCATGAATGCTGACTTAGAAAAGTCAACATCTTCAGCTTGATAATTATCGATTTCAGAAAATATTTCAAATATCTCCATTTCTATATATTCTTTATTATTTATTTCAAGGAAATTCTAAAATGTATTATACACAATATATTATAATAGTTTTATAGCTATAAATAATTTTATATAAGTAGTGTTAACAAATTAATGTAAGGGTGAGTTTGATTTCGAGCATGAAATTTGCATGAAAATAAAATAAATTATAGGCAATTCAATTACCAAGAAATTGTTTCTATGAAAATTATTAATTAAATGTGTTTAATTGCTTTAGTTTTCAACGTAAAAAATATTATACTTGTCCATTTTTTATTGATGAGTAGATGAGAGAGAGTTGGATAGATGGGATAGAGAAAGAGAGAATGAATTAATTTGAAAATAAAATCACATCTCTTTAAAGAAAATATATTTTGTTTCAAGGAAAATATAATCATTTAACTAAAAGTAGGAAAATATTTTCCATGGAGAAAATTGTCAATCAAGCACAAAAGTAGAAAAATTGGTGGAAAAATACATTTTTCATGGAAAATATTGGAAATCAAACGCACCCTTATTAAATTTCAAGATCCGAATTCTTCACTTTAGTTGATATGAAAGATAATCTCTTTATAATCACAAGTTTAATCTTATAATTGTATTATTTATTCCTCAATTTATTTCACTTTATTAAAAACAAAATTCAAAACAAATAAATAAATTATTCATTGTTTAATAATAGAACTTGGTATCGAAACTTTTATACAAAGTGATTCAAAGCACTAAATTAATGTTGGCAAGTGGGATGGGATCTCGGACCAAAAAAAAAAACCTAGAATTGCCAAAATGGTGTTTATGGACAAAATAAAGAAATTTTCTATGGTAGACAGACAAGGACTGTCCAACCATCATGTTCCCTTAACAATGCGAAATAAGACTAATTAATTGTACATTTGATTAAACAAATCAAACCCAATTATGTTTAATTGATTAGTCAACGTGAGCATAGTCACTATCGGGCATGAAAATTGTGTAGCAACAAGCATAATAATTATGTTGTGTAATTAGTCATTAATTACTAGTTCATTATAAGCACAATGATCCGTGTAATTTCACCATTGGCCCTCAAACTATCATTCAAGTAACGTGTAGATTATCAATATTTCATTATAGTTGCACAATTAATCTCTTCCATGCTGAAAACTTGAAATATATTTGTAAGGGGTCCTCTCACATATTGAATTTATAGAGTTGGTATCGTTCAAGTAATAAGTTGGCCATCAATGTTTTATTATATTTGCATAACGAGTCTCTCATGTTGGAAACACGTCAAATAGTTTTGAGGAAAGTTTATTTTAACCTAGACGGGTGGATAGAATTGAGAAAATTACAATAGCCTTAACTTATTGCTCAAGCAAAAAATTGCTTCCCAACTTTTAAAAAGGACCAAGTGATAACCCTTCATTATAATTGCAAAATCAATTTCGAGTGATGAAAATCATCTAATTTTCAATTAAATGGTTATGTATTGGAAAAAATGAAAAAAATTAGACTTCATATAAAGTTACCAACTTATTATTTAGACAATAAATTGGGGAACCAATAGTTCAGTTCTTACAAATCTAAAGTGAAGACACATTTATAAGAGTCGCATGACGATTTAATGAAGATCTGAAGAATTTCTATCCTTGATAGACCATTTTATGCAACTATAATGAAACTTAACGACTAACTTTTTCGTTTTTAAAGATTTTTGACCAACTTGGGATGCAATTTTCTCTAATAATAATATAGAGGTGGAGTGGGTTAAGGAGCCAATTCCTGTTATCACAAATCAACAAAATGTTGCCTCTCTCACACACCGCATACAGAGATACACACAGTCCCCACGTGCAATGCTCTATCAGTTCTTGACTTGTTGGTGGCTCTTTCTCAGGTCCAGTTAAGCAAAAGTTTTGGAAATATCACGTTCAAAAAATTACGAATCAATATAATTTGAAATCTTTTCCTCCCCGTCTCTCTTCCTTTACCTGAATATGGATTCCAAGACCCTTCTTGATTATGCTCTGTTCCAACTCACCCCAACAAGAACAAGGTACATTTCTTGAACGTGGATGTATAATTATGTCTATTTCTTGAATCTATAGACGGGTTTCAGATACTGATAATGTTTTTTATTCTTGCTTGTGGGTTTTGATTGGAATTGGAAAAGATGCGATCTTGTGGTGTTTTCTGGGAAGACAAACGAAAAATTAACTTCTGGGCTAGTGGAACCCTTCATTTCTCACTTGAAATATGCTAAAGATCAGATTCCAAAAGGTGGGTATTCAATCACTCTGCGTCCACCGGTTGATGCCCCATGGTTCACTAAATCCACATTTCACAGGTAACATAACAAAATCTTGTACAATTTAATCTGTTATTCATATAGATTCTTTATACCATCTTAAATGGTCAACCTTAACACATTATTGACAAAAACAGGGGCTAACTTGAGATCACTGATCTTAAAATCGACTGTGAATTGATCATTTGAGCTTTTGGGCTATGATATCCAAGTCTTTATTACATAATTGCTTTATCATTATAGTTACAAAAGTTTTGAGATTAATTTGTATTTCATTCTGATCTTTTTCCACTTCTCTGAATGGTGGAAGATAGATCCTTTTGTCTGAGTAGTTTTATTCGGATTTAATTATAGTAAAGAGAGAAAAATGTAGAGGTTGAAATCTTGAAGACTGGATGTAGAGAAGGGTACAATCCAGGAGAAGGATTCAGTCATTGCTGATATTTGAAAATCTGACTTGTATAGGAGATAACTTACTTATAGATTTTTTTTCCCCATGGATGACAGATTCGTGCGCTTTGTGAGTACACCTGAAATTCTTGAGAGGATGATAAGAATAGAACGAGAAATTTCACAGATAGAGATTTCAATTCGATCTAACAAAATTTCGAACACTGATGTGGCAGGACATGTTGGGGAAGGTATGGATTGAACATCTTCTTAAGAGAATGTAACGTATACATGCAGGCATCCATGAATGAAGAGAATCATAGTAATATGGTCAAAATGTTCAAGCAAATTTAACGTATAAATGCACATTCTCATTGATGCTGCATGCGGTAGAAATATAATGCTTTTTGGCAAATCACAGGATCAAATTTTCTGAATCTGGTTTTATAAAATCAGTATAATGTTATCTTCCGAATGTCTCTTTATTCGCTAGGCTACTTGTGTTATTAGGAAACTTGTCAACTGCTGATGAGATCACGAAAAAGTCAAGGGATTCCTCGAAGGTAATTTATTTGAACAGTTGAAGATTGGTAATTTCTTCATTAAAATCTTTGCCTAACTCAAGTTTCCATTTTGATGGTTCTTTTAGTTAACTGACGAAGATGGGATTGATGGGGCTGCGGTGGAAGAAAATTCCAAGTAAATGATCTTGCATTTCAAATATTTAGAATACTCTCATTATTTCATTCCTCAAATAGTTGATTCATTAAGTTGTTTGTTCTGAGAAGGTTTTGTCTGCAACGTCTTATGGATACTCGAAAAGCATTACTACAGAAAGAGCAAGCCATGGCTTATGCCCGTGCTGTCGTGGCAGGATTTGAAATTGACAACATTGATGATCTCATATGCTTTGCTGACACATTTGGAGCCTCCCGATTAAAGTACGCATTTTAATTTTTTCACCATCCATATCATGCAATCTTTTAAGTCAAATAAAGTAAATATCGTACTTCGGAGCATAGCAAATCACCATTAAATGAACTTATTCAGTTCTGTACTTCAGAACAAAGACTATATATATCAACTTTAAAGTACTATACCTGACTGAATTTCACCAATTAAATGAATGCTGAACAGCTTCGTTACTAAAATCTAAGTTTCCCGCCGAAGGTATTAGGACTCGGGTTCCATCTTAAAAGGTCAATCTTATCGAGAGGAGTTGCCTAAACCCTTATAAGTTGGTCTATATTTTCATCTTCATCCGATGTGAATTTTATTCCTTAACATGCCTTCGCAAGATGGTGAATCGTTTAAGCGGATCAATCTTAAAATTCGTGTGCGTCTATTAATCGGATCGAATTGTTCGTTAGAATTTAATGAGCTCTGATACCATGTTAACACTTGTGATTCTATTTTAAAAATTCAACCGTATTAAGAAGAGTAGCCTAAAGTTTTATAAATTGGTCTATGTTTTCATTTTTATTCGATGTGAGATTCTATCCCGTAACATATATTATCCAAATCGCCCATTCTTGTCAAGAGACAGTTCAAAGGAAGTTACAACTATCATTGCTAAGAAATTGTAATTTTGTCACTCGTGGAGGGTAATTTCTCAAAACTTTTGCAGTACGTTTTGATAATATTGATATTCTTTCTTCCAATCATTATCAAGTGAAGCGTTTATTTTTGTGTGTCTTTTTTCTGTAAGAGATAGTATTATACTTGAATGAAAATTTGTTATGTAGAGTGGCATGCACTGATTTCAAGGAGCTTTACAAGCAAAAGCATTCGGACAACCAATGGATGGATGAATTAGCAGCAGTTCAAGCATGCTCCATTCCTGCTCTTTCGTTTATGGGGACGTCTGGAATTATGGTTGCCAGTGAAAATGATCACAATAGTGGGAACTCTGAGGGACTGTTGGGGTCAACTGACTCTTTGGAATCTACTGCAACAAATTCAGATGGTAGCAAAGGTACATTTTTCATAATATCACCCAATTATTCATCTACTTTGCATGTTTTGTCTGTCTAAGCATATCTTTTTCATTGTCTCTACTTATCAGTAAGCTCATACTAATAGTACTTGAAAAGGGAAATTTTGAAATATGAAACTTCAATTTTTTTATACAGAGGACTGTCTTGACTATCGCTTTATATAGATGCCTCACTTTTTTCCTTGGTTGAAGTTCTTATCTTGTTTATAAGGTAATAAAGGCTCTAAATTTCAATATCTTCGACTAACATTCTAGCTTTAACCTTATGGTTCTTGTGAACATCATTATTACACGGATGGATCTTTTCCTAAGGAAGAAAAGAAATTTAAGTTTTTCCAACTGGTCATGGAAATTGTTGAACCATTAAATCTGGTCTTCAGCATGCCCCTCACTTGCAGGTGGGATTTATATTGTCCCATCAAACACGTGCACAATTTCATTAAATGGATGACAGTAGCAGTGGTAAGAAGACTTGAACTCACATCACATGAACCACTAGATGTAAAAGCATAAACTCCGCTACATCTATATCACTTAAATCTTGTTTTCAACAGAAACAATAACAAGAGATCGTTAAGGGATAACTAGAAACATCTGTTTTGACTCGCATTATCGAACATTTGTTTATTGTCAAATCTATCTTATAGCCTATACCTCCAGTAGACGTCATATTCTGACTAGAAGTTTTCCCAGCAGAAAGTAAGCCTGCTTTGGATCAGACATCATCAACTTCAGCTAAAGTACAGTTACAGGTGCCATGGATGGATCATATTCCTCCGTATGCGTACAACTTTCAAAATCCTACTCAACAATACCAAGGATATCATTTCCCGGGTATGCATCCCATTCTACCTTATTATCCCGGGCATATGGGATGGCCTCAAAATGTGAATGGTTCTCCTAATGGCATTATTCGACAGTCTAACGGTCATCAAAATCAAAAGTCATCTCGCAGAAAGGAGAAACCTTTAGATGCAAATGGAGCAGAAACCTCTGAAGAGGATGAACAAAATGAATCTATTGACTCTTATTCCGGGACAGATTCAGATGAAAGTAAAAAGCATGGCAGGAAGCATTCTTCAAAGGGGCAACCGTATGTTAAAAAGCACAAGAAAAAGTCCTCAAAGAGGGTTGTGATTCGTAACATAAACTATATAACTTCCAGTAGGCACGATGAAGAAGAGGATGGAGTCTCTGATGATTCTTCAGCACTTGATGAAGCTTCCATCAGAGAGGGGGTGGACAATGCAATTGCATCATTGGAGAAACATTCCCACTTAAAAACTCATAAGAATAGAGGACATCAAGGCTCCCATTCTCAAAATGGATCTATTGCTAAAACTGAGCAAAATTTTAAGAATGATGTTGATGGAGTGAAGAAAGATGACAATTGGTGTGCTTTTCAGAATTTTCTCATGAGTCATGAGGAGTCAACTCCTAATGGCTCGCAGAAATATCACATCATGGATTTTCAGGATGCTCTGAATTTCGAGTCTGAGAAAATTAAGAAACAACCTTTGACCACCGACGACGCTGTTCATGTTATTCAGAGAAATGGAGAGAATGACGGAAGAGATGATGTGGTAGATTTTACAAATGGTGTAAATACGCACCCAATTGTGAAAAGAGCTGTTTCTGAAGATGAGAATGCATTGTTTTTGCGAAGATCAGAAGAATCACGGCCAAGTCTACTCAGAACTCCATCTGAGTTTGCTGCAGAATCATCCACTATTAGAAACTGGAAGGCAGAAGATTGGTTTGTTAAATCCTCTGGAGATTCAGAGCAAATGGAATTCGACAATCTTGGCATTATGTCTTATGAGGCAAACTTTGTTCGCAAAGAATCAACCCAAAAAACGGCTTTGGTCGACGATTCCATTATTATGGAGTCTAGACCAGCAGTGTATGATCAGTGTGATTCTTCGTGGAGAACTGATATTAGCATGGTGGAGGACATAAATCTAGCTACAAGGACTGAAAATAAAAATTCAAATGTTCCACAGGAAATACCCAAGCAGGCTGAGCCTGATGAATTCTGCATGGCACTTGTGAGAGAGTCACGTGAATCCGTGGGGGAAACCTGGACACCGGAAATGGATTATGAAGCTGAAATTTCTTTTACAGAGGCTGACAGAAGATCTTCTCTAGTTAAAGAAAACGCTTGTGTAGAAGAAAATCTTCTTGCCAATGGTAAGAAAAATGCAGGTCCAACTACTAAAAATCTGGGGAGGGACGTGAAATCTAAAGTTTTGGGGGGGTCCCCTGCTAAGAGCAAGCCTGATACCTTATCAAAAAACAAGAAGCCGTCTTCGGGAAGTAGGTTGATGGCTCATAAGAGCAAGTTAGAGAAGGTATAAATATCATTTATTATATTATATGGTAATTTACTTGTGTTTTCAATTAAATTCATGCATTTCTTCTGCAGGAAGAAGATGTTCGTAAGAGAATGGAAGAACTGCTGATCCAACGGCAGAAGAGAATTGCTGAAAGAACAGCTTCTTCTGGCGCGAGTCCTGCAGTTGCAGCGTCTAAGAAAACCCCAGTCGGAAGTAAAACAGCTCCTTCAATGCTCGTGAAACATGGGACTAAATCAATGGTCGGCTAGATGAAATTGTGTAAAATCAGAAGAAAATTGGTTCCGAGAAATTTGTTTCATAAGAGAGAATCGTTAAGCAGCAAGTTGTGTTTCGAGCCTTTGTACAGAATTGATTACGGTATTCTCCTCGCTTTCCTCAAACCGTAGATTCATTTATCAGCCATGTGCGTTTCATCAGCATGCGGAGAAATAAATTTCATGTCATCAACTATCAGATGTTCCCTCATAGTCATAAGGAAGCTTTTCTTTCCAATTGTATAGATTGCCAGTTCCATTTCTATACTGATGATATTTCGAATACGATTTTTTTTTTTCCCTTTCCTGCTGAATTATTGATTTGATGTTTGTTTGCCGATTTTCAATTAGTATACTATTTGCTGAAACCCAATCCTATTATGATATTGACACGTTTGTTTTTTTCAACGAAATTCAGGGGGTTTGTTATCATATGAATACTATCGATAGTCAAAAATGTAAACGGCTTCGCTTCAGCTCTGAAGAATGTTTGAGTTCTTCGGGATCAAAATCTTAATTTGATTACAAGCAACTCCATCATCAAATTATGTCACTTGATTGACCAAAAACAATTACATGACCTGAGTGTCATAAAATGATACTTATTTATTCCACTAAAAACGTGTACTTTTTCCACATTAATTACTAACTATTACATTTGATGATCATTATTTATTAACTACCATGTTATCAATTTCTACTGGTAAAATTTGATGAAATTAAGTTAACTGAAATTAAATCTACCTAATTGAAATCAAATTAAAGTAATTACCTACTAAAATTAATTAAAGTATAATTACCCAAACAAGACTAAAATACAATTGACCCTAACTAAAATTATTGCTACTGCAGAAGAAATTTACCGGTTCAATCCTTACATTCGCGGTTGAGAGGGATGACAAAAGACCCCAACCATGCCCCCTCCCTGTCAGAGAATCAGGACGGGGATGGAAAACCCGCCCAAAATCTTCCCTTCTATTTCATTTTTAAATTTAGAACATAATTTAAAAGTAATAATCACATAAATAAATAAATTAGTAAATGGTGATCCACCACAACCCGAAAATATCGTCGAGTGACGGAGAAAGGGAGTGCGCGTCGCCATTAGTAGTTATCCCTTTTCAAGTCAGTCCAGGTTTAATCGCACAATTGAGTGATGGGCGGGTTTCTAGATTATAGCATGAGCTTTTAATCGCACAATTGAGTGATGGGCGGGTTTCTAGATTATAGCATGAGCTTTCCTGTTGCTTCAAGCAAATATTAACTGTTGTACTTGTGCAACCAGAATTTCACGTTTATATTGGGCTCAGAAGCATACCACACTGTATTATTCCTATAAAGATAAACTATCATAGAACACTTTTTTCTTCAATCATCATACACAATCCCTTGGACCTTTCATTACTCAATAATCAATCTGAACTATTTCAAATTCAAAGGCAAATATCTCGTCGCTGCACGGCTTCCCCAGCCTTTTATTTCAAATCTTGATAGAACAGAACTCGTTATTGAATTAGTACAAACTCAACTTGGCAATAATATTATAGTTCGTACAGCATCCTTGTAGTCAAAAGCACAGGCTTGCAATATCATTTATTACAGTAAAGTACAACCGCTAACATATCACGGTGCAGATAATTGCAATATGTGAAGCACTACCCGTAACTCAAAAGCTCTATATGCTTACCATCTTCAGAAGTTGCAGGAGACAACTCAAAACTTGAAATCCTTCTTCTTTGATTTGCCCTCTTTTTCCTGCATCTTTCTTTTCCTTTTCTTCTCATTCTGGACAAAGTTGATTATGTTAAAGTTTTTCCTTGGTGGGGTTTTGGGGTTAGGAATATAAATGGGGCACCGGAAATTGAACGACTCCAAAATACACGTACCTCAGCAACCATGTCACTGAAATCCTCCCGCTGAGTTCGCAACTTCTCTTCTTCTCTGGCTTCCTCATACCTGGGGAATACACGACACGGCAATAAGCCATCCTCCATCACATACAACCTTGGCCAATCAATAATATGATAACAAGAAAAGGACTCGACTTACTTGGCAGGTAAAACATTGTCCATGAGTTCCAACTCTTCTGGTGCTAACGTGACATCGACTCTATCTGATTTCTGACCCCTAAGCAAATCAACCTAACACAGATNATATGATAACAAGAAAAGGACTCGACTTACTTGGCAGGTAAAACATTGTCCATGAGTTCCAACTCTTCTGGTGCTAACGTGACATCGACTCTATCTGATTTCTGACCCCTAAGCAAATCAACCTAACACAGATAAACAGTGAAAGAAACATCATCAAGTCTATAGTATTAATCTGCAACGGATTCAGATACTTCCATTCGTTCTCAGTAACATATATTCAGCTATTTCATAATTTGCCAGTGACCAATGATTAGTGAAAGTATGACACAGTGTACAGCCATAACAAACAAACAGTGAGGAACTGCAGGTCTTAATCATTTTGAGATTTCAGAGGTCGCAAATAATTAATCAACAGTTAACTTGCAACTCCAATATCTGTAAATGCATTTTGCAATCAAATATAGCAATTTTGTTTCAGCTTTCATGCAAGGAACACTGATCCTGCGTGTGAATTAATTAAAGGAAGTACATAATTTGAGAATCAACCAAAAGTTAATGAATACACAAAATCAATCATCCCAACAGACTGGATGCTTGCAGAAACTTCTTTATTGCCGGGATCGTGTGTGTGTGTGTGTGTGTGTGGAGCCTGACAATACTTTTAGAACAAATTAAGCCATCAAATCAGCAGAATAACAAGACGTGGTATTCAAAGACATTCCAATTGTCTTCAGAAAATAAATAGATAACAATTAACAAAATAAAACAACAGCTAACAAGATTAAAATAGTTTCTATTGCAGAACACTTGTCGAATTAGTAAAGCTATCAACTAGAAATATGAAAGCCACTAACATAGTTTTCCAATACCACTGATAGGCAATTCAAAGCTCATAACCAATTGATCACGCTGAACTCTACTTTTGTAAGTAAAGGATAAAGGAAAAAAGGGAAGGAAAGAAAGAAAGAGAAAATGAAATTCCTTTACCCTTTTAGCACTGGTCTTGTCCTGTGTGCCAGTGTTGATCACATACCTGTATGAGAAGTATAATGGGAATTCAATTCACAACGCAAAACTGAATACTAAAAGTTTATCCATATTTGTCAAAAGAAGCAGAAACATACGTATGACTTGTGCCCAGCAAAGTTCCAGGTGCTATCTTCTCTTCTTTTTCTTCCAGCACCTTCAATGAACAAGAACAAAAATGATGAGCTCCAAAAAAGTGAAACTCGGAAAATTGATCAGGAAGATGGCAGCAGTCAAAAGATGTACTCACTTGATAGAGAGGCTTCTCAGGTTCCTTCCTCTGTTGCTTCCGGAGGTCAATAACATCAGGGGTTTCAACCCCTGTAGGAGTGCTGAAACCCATTCAACAAGAAAAAACAAGTCAGACTCAGAAACAACCCAAATAGGGTATCTAAAATCTAATATTATTAAAAAAAATACTAATGAAGGAATGTGAAAAATGGACCCCGTGCCAGTATCAAAATAATCTTTCAATTTAATTCTTCCATCAATTGACACAACCAACAGGCCTTTTTTTTAAAACGAGAATTTGAAGTCCATTATCCATATCAAACGTTGTTGAGAGAAGTACAAGACCCCATTAGCACCTAGGGTTATACTGCGCATTCCATTCCATGCTAGTCCCACATTCATCATTATTAGTAATTCAACACCAACGTAAAGGAGAAATATCGAACATTGAATGAAGCCAAATACTATACCTTGAAAGGCTATCAACAGATTGAATGCCATCTTCCAGTTCCTCTTCCTCAATCTGTTCTTCCTCTTCCTCTTCTTCCTCTTCTTCTTCCTCCTCCTCCTCTTCCAAATCACCCCAATGCTTTGTCTTATCAACTGGTTCCTCCTGAAAATCAGGCTCGATATGATGAAGTTGGATAAGTTAAATCTTAAGCACAAAAGCAGACACATGAATTGGAATATCATCAGGGGGAGGAAAAAAAAACCATTTACGAAATTTTCATGAGGTACTGGTTTTCACCTCATAATTGGGCTGGTCTTGTTGCAAAACGCCAAAAACATCTCCATACAAGGGACGTCCATACTGGTGGAAGTGAAAATAAGAGAAAAGTAAGAAAAAATAAACAAAAAAAGGATGAGTGCAAATAAAAGAAAGGTAAACCTACTTCATCAACAGGTGGTTTGCCCCAGTCTCCGTGTCCATAGCCAAATTTAGCTCCAAGAGGAATAGGAGCATTAAGCCCCGGAATTTTCAGACTTGGGTAAGAAGGTGGAGGACCATATCTCTGAAATGAAGGAAGAAAATAAAAATTGAACTCATCTCTATCATAAGGATAATGAGGGATAGATTTTCGAAAGATATGCTGATCAAATAAACAGAAGAAATATAATGAGGTATTGTCTTCTCCAACCTGCATATTGATGAGCCAAGGAGGAGGAGCACCATCGGGCATTCCAAGAGCTTCTTTTAGTTCTTGTGACAAAGTTCCTGGCTTCATTTCTCGAAGTTTTACCTGTGTAATTCAAATGGAAGTTAAAAGCAGAACAAATAGCATGTACAATTTTAGCAATTATTCTCTCCACAGACTTGAGGAGTGATTTTTTAAATATTTTTTCTGGCACTACATAGCTTCAAACATGATAAACTTGATGTCCCCATATTTGCAACAACAATCTGAAGGATTGAAAACAGACTATGCATTGCACCAGGAATCAAGAAGTAAAACTTAGAACAAAAATACAATGTGATATTTTACTAATCCAAAGAATCGTAAAAGATAAAAGTTTTACATTAACAATCACATATCTTTAAAAAATCATTATCATCCACTTACACACTTGTTGGCTTTATCCAAAACATATATTAAAGAGAAAAAAATTGTCGCGGACAAACAATTCTTGTGAACTAAATACCTCAAATTCCTTCCCTTCATAATACAAATCACCATGTGCCGTCAATTTCGGTTTAGTCTGATGCTTGAAGAAGGCATCATGGAGGACCTGTATGAGAAGTGACATGTCAAAAGAATACAAGGAGAATAATAGAAAAACAAGTGACAGATGAACTCCACACACTGCCACCAGTTTAAACAAATACAACATTGAGAGAGATTGTGGGGGCCATATAGTTTTGAGATTAAGAACATATAAAACCTGATAGTCAATATCCATTTTTCCCATTTTTGGCTGCATCTTTTCACGTTGCTTTTGTTTCAGTTTCTTGCTATCCTCCTTTTCTATGTAAGCCTGCATATAAACACACAGCAGGCTCAGTTGCATATAAAAGAATGATGCAAAACCTAACAAGTCAGACAGGAAGAAGTGAGACCCCAGTAATTACAGTGTAACTTGCTTATTGACTTGTTAAAATATAATGACAAGGACACTGAATAACTGAATGCAGGACAAATTATATACACAAACAATTATGTCATCAGTGCGACCTTTTAGCATTATTCTTCAGAAACAAGAAAAAACACAGGTCTCCCCTCCTAGGTCTTGACATATTGTCATTTGAAGAGCCTAATCTTACCTCCAATGGGAAAGGAACAAAAAGCATGCAGAAGCAGCTCTAGTACACATACTTTTTCCCTTTCTGAGTTTTTTCTCTTTCTTAAGTTTTGGAATTGTCCAAGTGAAGGATGGCATGAAAGTGGACAATGAGAAAGGAGATCAAATAAACAAAATGAAGTACATGAAAAGGCCAGAATCTACATTACATAGCAAAGGTCTTGACAAATAGGTACACCAACATTGAAAATTTCCATCAAAATCAATTAAAGACAATACTGTTACTAGGAAAAAACTATACACATTGAGAACTGAACAAAAGATGTGCTATGTGATAAAAAATTAAGTACGCATCATGCTCGACAAAATTGTACTAATTCAAGCAAATGTTGTTTTCAAACAAGTTCTACAACAACTTCTAGGTTTAAATAGGTCCAGGACCAGAAAACAAAAAATTAACCACATACATCACCTAACCACTTCATCCAAATGTGTAAGCCCTTATTAGCTAATATGAGCATCCCAGGACAAGCATTCACATATTAACTCCCTGCCCCCATGCAATATGGAAAAGGTAACAAAATCACCAAAAAATGCAGACAAGCGCATACCCGTACACAATACCTATGCCCGAGTCCGAGTAACATAGATTATTGATGGCAACTTTTAAATCACATAAGCATGAAATTGGATAAAACTACAAAGGGGTAAAATTGGTCTCACTTGTCTAATTTTCTCAATCCCCGTGGCAGCAATAAAATCAGGAAGTTGAAAAGGCTGTTTCTCAATACCACGCTTGCCCTGCAAAACGATTTCAAACCCCAATGAGATAAGCTGTGTGCAAAAGATTTACATGCAAATCAAGTAAGAATCCTAGAGCCGAATTTTTAGAGTGTGAATTCAACTAGTCCAAGCTTTCTGTGGAAAGCAAATAGATCTGAAATTTCCAAGCAGATTCCTTAGCATCCTGCTAAGCAGAAATTGCAGGTTTAGTTTCCAGGTAAGGTACTCTAATCAGGCATGTTTAATTATTGAAAAGGGTGCTATAAAAATTCCTCCACCCCAACCCACGCTAGAAAGCCAATTAAAAAGAAAACTCATGCAAGGTTTCCCCTTGCCAAACACCTACATGTCGAGACTCCAGAAGAGGCACTGCTGCTTGCCTGCAAGAACCACATATATACATATAAGACAAACCTCATTGACTTCACCCTCCCTTATCCTCTTCCCTATAACCCAATTTGATCAAACCTAATTTCTACGAATTTTACATAGAACAAGTGTATAACGAATAGTAATGCATTCTAATGTAACCCATTATACAGATATATCACCCATCTTAACTCACCTGCAAAAATTTCCTTTTCTGACACCAGTGCCGCGGTACTGCAACGGTATTGCGATATGATTTGAGATACACCAATAGCTTAGGGTCTGCAGAAGTGGCATCCCATACCTAGAAACTCAAAAACAAAAATAATTGGATCTCTGAAATAAATCTCAACCAATTAATGGCAAAATAAAATAATAGGATCTTTGATGTTGCGCTTCACCAGGAGATAGCCCAGACAAATAAAAACTATCAATATTTGAACCATATATTGTTAATTTATACCTCAACTACATCAGGCTTTGAACAAATCTGTTTCAGTTCAGCAATCTTCATTCGACGTTGAAGCTGCAAGAAAATAAGGTCATTTTAGCCAACAAAATACTTGCCTAACTATCTCTCTCAAAAGTAAGTTTGATGTTGCAACATAACTAGTGTTGAAGAATAAAACCTTTTTCTTTTTATTAGAGACTCCTTTCTCCTTCTGTTGTGTATCCTGTTCCTCCTCTTCTGAATCTGAGTCAGCCTTCTTCTTTGAGGCTGCATCAGGTGCAATCTCATCCTTTTTATCATTCTCCTGAATAGACTGGAATGTTATGACAGAGAAAATAATAGAGACACGACAAGAAAGGAGGCCAGAGAGAGAGAGAGAGAGATCACTATAAAACATACTCTTACCTCAGTACCAGCAGTTTCTTTAAAACTGAATTTCTCAAAGACCTTTCGGAATTCCTCATCTAAGTCACCATCTAATTCCGCCTTCTCTGGGACATACTCCACTTCTACTTGCTCCAAAGGCTGTCATATAAAAAGAAAACAAATAGCCATCAAGATCTACTGCTTACTGCTCTTAGTTCATACTTTCACGAAGCATTCAACATGAACTTTTATTTATGTCGACGTCTCATTGTATGATCAAATCAGAAACAGTATTCAACTAAAAAGCAACTTAGAAATTTGATCACAATGTATATCTCAAAATGATTAGACCATAAAAAGAAAAAATAAATGTACTAAGAACAGCATAAAACTTACCCTGGATTAACAAAAGATTCTGATTCTCTATAAACCATAGAAAAGATAGATTATCATCACATTGAATCCCATTGTAACTATAAAAGGTTAATACTGCTAATAAAATATCCCTCTCCATTCAAAGGTCTGCCCACTTTTCTCTAGCCTTTTACAACATGATTATCATATTTGAGTAGTAGACACAACTCCTTAACCCATAAAATGCAAAACCTTCACAATAATTATCAGAAGATATCATTTTTGCGTGTAAAACTGTATCGCAGAGAAAAACACTGGTGTATTTGCTTCAAACTTGAAGAAGATAATGCCATTCTCTTCAACAAATAAATTGACAGAAACGTGTTGAACCAGGAGCTTGGAACTCTGCTTAACATAAGTTATCTATATCATGTGGTTTTCTATTCAAGATGTTTCCATACCACCAAAAGTATCTAGATCTATATTCACTTGAACAGTATAATTCGTAATTTTTGTTCTAGTACCTATGTACAGCTCGAGTGTGTTGGAGACTCAAAAATATGTGGAGAACAAGTAGACTTAGAGAATACTCAGCTTTGCCTACTTGATGACCAGGAAATGTAAAATTGAACTTCAATAACCACCCATAGTTACACTAACTATATTTATTTTCACCATAGTTCAGCTATATGAAAATACTCATCAGAGCATATGCATGCAAGAATAGTTATGAACTGCGAAACCTTAAGGGCAGATCTATACCAAAAATTGGAAAATAACCTTCAACCTCCATATTCCACTCAAGTAAATACTTAAAAGATTTCCAACCCTAAAAATAACATCAATATTGAAAAAGAAATCGGAGTACTACCTTCTGAGGATCGGAGTTCTCTTTGGAGCTGTCGTCGGTGGTGCCGTTGACGTCCTCGGCCGCAGTGTCGCTGTCATCTCCGGCGGCTGTGACCTGTGATGCCTTGTTGTTCTTCTTCTGCTTCCGGCGTCTCCGGCGCCGCTCGAATTCCCGTGATTTCTTGGCGGCAGAATTGCTAGGGTTTTGGAATTTCAAATCGCCGTTGGCATACGGCCGGGACTTTCCGGCTTCAACTGCTACTTCAACTGGCATTTCTATTCTCTTTATATATTAAGTTTTAATTATAAATTCATATAAGAATGAAACCCCCTCTCGATTTTCCTCTGCTGGGGAGCGAATGTATAGGGGGGGAGAGAGAGAGAGAGAGAGAGATTACACGGGAAACGGGAAAGATCGATAAAGGGCAGATTGCACTATTGGTCCCAACTTATTGCCTCAGTGACAAATTGATCTCCAACATTTAAACTGATACAAATTAATTCACGATATTTCTTTATAATTGCTCGATCAGTGTTTTAAAAAATACCCACAAGTACTCATTGTCATCGGTCAACCTCTTTCATCGAGACTCCGCGAACTCAAAAAAAACTTTCACTTCATTACTTATAAAAACCATAACACGACTTATGAACAATTCTAACTATGATAAATATAACTTTAGATGCATCGAAATGAGCATGCATGTGTCATTTTTTCATTTTTATCTTAGTATGACCTCTCATAGATATTTTGCTCGTATGTCATGAAGACGTGAATAGGGGATTTCAAGGTCAAATTCTTAAATCTTAAGAGAGGTTTTTAATTTCTTTAGAAAAGTAATTTCTTGGAAGAAATTTCTAAGAGATTAGTATAAATCATTTCAAAATTAAGAACTAAGGTTTAAAACTTCAAAAATATATATTAATTAAAATTTATTTAAGAAATAATTAATTAATTATATTTTTTTTATTAATTAAATATATTAAGATCACAATTATATACTATTTGGTCACAAATTATCGAATTAATTGATCACAAAATATTTATCGATCATGAATAAAAAAAATTATAAGTTACAAATTATTTTATAATCATAAATCAAAAAATTATATACTATTTGGTCACAAATTATCGAATTAATTAATCACGAATTATCTATCTATCACGAATCAAAAAATTTATAGGTCAAAAATTATTTCATGTCACAAATCATAAAATTTTTAGGTTACAATTTATTCGTCGGTCACAAATCAAAAAATTTATAAATCACAATTTATTTATCGGTCACAAATAACAAAATTTATAAGTTACGACTCAAAATTTTAAGTTACATGTTATTTATTGGTCACAAGTTATCAGTCATGTATTATTTAATTGTTACAAAATATCCAATTTATTGATTTCAAATAATTGGTCACAAATGCTCTTAATCTCACCACGCACCCTGCCCCAACCCTAACCTACAGTGACGCCAATTGAAAGTACCACCCCTTCACCATTGTCGTCGCCAACACGTCCACCGCCACCATCACCGCTACCTTCAAACACATATAAAAAATCAAACAACACTCGTCCAAGTCAAACAGGCGAGAAGATCTACACCATCGTCGCCGCCACCTTACAACGATCACCACATCATCCTCCACAGTCAAACAACCACCATCTTCACCCCAAAATCTGGTCATCAAATCTGGATAAACACAGCCAGAAAAATAAGGTACATAGCAAAAACGAGATCAATTTAAAGAATATTACAATATCTCGTACTTGCCCATCAACCGTCGACTCCTCGTCCATTTCCAATATATAATATACGGTAAAAAAAACCCCATGCCGAGGCCATAATATCCAAATCCATTTTCAAAACATCTATATAATTCATATATATATTGATGTGTGTCTTATTTCAATTTCTAATTTACCATTCGGATAATTTTTCATATAATTCAGGAATGTGTGGCGATGCAGTACTTGGGGACCTCATTCTCCACAATGGTAACCCTCGCATTACCTCCATCAACTTCTAGCTTGACTCATCCTCCAACTAAAGTGTTACCACCAGTTTCAAAATATCTCAAACCCACAAAAGGTAAGATGGTCTCTAGCGGCGATGCTCTCCAATAGCTGCGGCGATGGTCCCTCTATTAGAGGAGGGTAGAGAGAGATGGAAGAGAAAGAGAAAAGGGAGAAGGAGAAGGAGGTGAAAGAAAAAATGATTAGAGTTTGAATGGGGTGGAGGAGGTAGAGTGTGAGTATATAAATTAATTTATAATATAAGTATAAATATTAAAATTTTAATTATCATTTGATTTTTGAAAAAAAAAAACTTTTAAATCTTAAATTTGATGCCTGTAATTTTCACTAAGGGTCCATTTGATTGCAATGGTGGAAAATGAGTGGAAAGAAAATGAATTTCAGAGAAACTAATTGTCTAAAACTTGTTTTTCAGGGAATTGTTAATTAAGTGTGTTTAATTGATATAATTTTTTACCTGGAAAATTTTAAAATTTTGGATCTTTTTGTGTTCATTTAGCTTTATTTTACGTGGAAATTGTCCATTAAAGCGATAATTTTTCCATAATTGATTATAAAATTTGTTTCTATTGCCAAAAAGAAAAAAAAAATATTTACAAGAAAATCATTTTTCATCAAAGTTTAGTGTTCATTTGATTTTGTTTTACATGAAAATTGTCTATTAAAATGATTTTTTTTTTTTTTTTTTTACAATTGGTGATAAATTTTATTTCCATTGAAAGCAGAACCTGGAAAACCTTTTCCCACCACTTAGGAGGGAAAATGTTTTCCACGAGGGCCTTGAAAATGTGCACGTGTGGGGGGAGGTGGGAAAAAGTTTTGCCAAGAAAATTAACCCTATCAAACATCTAAAAGTTAGAAAATGGAATTAGTTTTCCATGGAATTTCCACCTTATCAAACACAACATGTAGATAATGTGTCAAAACGAGAGTAAGAAAGTTTTTTTATTTGATTGAAAAATTCTAATCCAATCATATTTTACTACATCACGTACATATAAATCATTATGTAAATGTAGCACAATCGAAAAAAAAAATATTTAAATTAATTTCCACTAAAATGAATTCAATTTTGGACTGGGCTGGAGATACTCATATGAGTCATATCCTCTGCTAGTTCTGGGACAAGAAAATCTGGCCCAATAAAAATAGAAGGGCCACTAATTAAGGCCCTGTTTGGCTAATTTAAGGAAACAAAACAATTCATTATTCATTCCATCATTAGTTTCATCTCCCTCTCCCAGTGTACGAGAAAATGCAAGCAATCGGAGTTATATCAAAATCCCGGCGGGTCATTAGGGTTTTGAAAAACCCGTCGCCGTGCTTCGTTAACTCACCGGAACGAGTCAAATTATCTCAAGCCGCTGAAAATGGTTCTGAACTCAGCTCCCCTGCTCTATGCCGCCGCTTTCACTTCACATCCTCGGGTACACTATCTCTACGCATTTTATATTTTTTCATTTCAGAAAAGTAAATTAGAAGATTCGGAATTGTATTGAATGGAAGATTTTCAATGTTAAGCTAAGAAAAAATAGTTGAGTTTTTTCTTAGCTGACTGGTTATTTATCAATCATGTATCATATGAAATCAGAAAATGCAAAATCAAATGGAAAATTTTGAATTCTAAGCGAAGGAAAAAGAAGTTAATTTTTTTCCTTAGCTGACTGGTTATTCTTTAGTAATTTATTTATTTTTTCATTTTGTTTTGTTTCTGCAATTTTATGTCCTAAATGTCAGAAAAACAATACTTGTTACAGTGAGGGAAAAGAAGATTGTGATTTTTTGTCACACAGAGGCACACCTAAACAAAAGTGAGAATTATTTGCGAATTAGTTCATGTGCTGGCATTTGTGTGTGTGAACATGTTTGTGCTCGGGCAAGTCCTCATAGTGGACATTTATTTTTTTCTGACTGTAATTTGGAAATTATGCAATGCAGTCAATATGATTGTCTAGGAATTTAAAAATATGCAGGGACTCTCCATGGGAATCGTTTACCAATGGAATCATATTGTCAAGAAACTATAACGCGAATTCCAACACATATAATGCTGACCTATGCACCATATTCTACGGAAGCAAGTGTGGCTGAAAATGATTCTGCAGGTGGTTATTTACCTTTTTATGATGTTGAAGTTGTTTAATAAAAATAGAATTTTGAAGTTTCTGTGGTGAGAATATGCTTTTCATGTTGTTCCACACGCAGGCACTGCAAAGGAAGTATATGATAAGATGCTGACATGTGTAGCAGAGAAAAGAACTGCTCCTCCAAATGCTTGGTTGTGGTCACTCGTGGAAAAATGTTCTAGCCACGAGGATATTAAGCTTCTGTTTGACATTTTGCAGAGACTTCGTTTACTTGTCAGTGTTTACTTGTTTTATGCTTTATAGTAGCTGGCTTCCTTTTATTTTTCAATTTCTAGTAGATGATTGTTTCTGTTGTGGATTGCAGAGACTCTCCAATCTTCGGATACATGACAATTTTAATAGTGCCCTTTGCAGGGAAGTTACAAAGGCATGTGCACGTGTAGGAGCTATTGATTTTGGTAAGAATATATATCACACCCCTTGTTTGCTGTAGTAGATTTGTTGATGAAAAGAGTGTGAACTGGATATGTGAGTCTGGATGTGTAAATAAAAAATGAAAATTCTATCATTTGTGCGCTATGAAACTCAGGATTTTAGCTTCGTACTACCCTATATTTCACTTGCTTTTCTCTCATGTAAATGTAGCAGGTACCCATGTCTCGTGCTCAACCGTTCTCTTACGTACTGTTGACATTGGGAGGGTAATTGCCTTCTTACCCCTCATTGCTCTCTGTTGCGTTCCCTAGAATTCGAATTCAAGATCTCCACCGTACGAGAGATTGAAGTTGAATTTTTGTACAAATTGGCCGTGAGGGGTAAGAGGACATACGTTCTCCCAAAGCGAACGGTACATAATAGATGGACAGGTACGAGTTTCGGGTCATTACATAAAACACACATTTTTTGTAATGATTCGAGCCTCGTGCCTAGTCGTTCTCTTTCATAAGATTCAAATTGGTACCAAGATTTAATTTAAATTTCTAGGTCTTGGGTTCAAATATTGGGGGACATGACAGAAAGTCGTGAGGGGGTAAGAGTGCAGATGTTCTACTAAAGCGGACAATACGTAATAGAACGGTTGGGCACGAGGCTCGGGTCGTTATAGATACAACTTGCCATGTATATTTTAGGTCTGAATCGGCTTATCTTATAACTTTTAAATACTGAAAATTGCAGTGGTAATCTCTCTTTTGTACATTGTTTTCTTGGCTCTTTTCTGATGCATTGCTACATCCATAAAACCCGTATAGATCTGATGAAAGATCTTCTTTATTTATGTGAACTTAAATTGCCATAATGACAATGTAGTTTAATACCTGATGTGTTTCTAGCATCAGAATAAACCCTGTAAGTGATTTTTGATTTCACGCATCAATGATGAGAACGTGTTTCCCACACTGTAAGTAAATTCATTCTGCTTCTGAATGGAGTCGTTGAACATAACAAAGGATTGTTTATTTGAATTTTATCGCGTGTCTCATTCATGCCTTGTTCATTTGAAGGAGAACAAGTCCAAAGTCATATTTTAGTTTTATCGTGGTTGACTATGGTGAATATAATGGTTTGAAATCTAGATCTGCTTTAGTAACAAGTGTTTAAATTCATGGAGTTTTTGGCTCACAATCGAGTCAACTTTCTTTTCTGCTCCGGTGATCATACTATTGTTCGTCAATAAATGAGTGTGTCTTAAGCTATGATATATGCACAGGAAAGAAGGCACTGTGGAAGCATAATTTATATGGATTGACTCCTGATATCGGATCTGCCCATCATCTGTTGGTACTTAAGAAAATCACCTTCTAAATGAGGTTCATGATATCTATGTTTTTATTATTTGTGTGTCACCCCTGTAAACAAGTAATTGTTATATGGCTGCAGTTGCATGCTAAACAACACCGTGATGTCAAACTCATGGTAGAAGTAATGAAACTTGTGAAGAAGAATGAGTTACCATTGCAGCCTGGCACGGCTGATTTAGTTTTCAGGTCATAACATATGCTTCCATTTTCTTAAAAATCTTTCCACCTGCTTCTGCTTATGTTGATGATCATTCTTATGTAGTCAGTCATTGTCAATTTGTCATAATTTTGTTTTCACTAAGATACCAAGATTTAAAACTAATATACACTATCCCGTTAAGTGGTTACAGATTTAACACGGTTAAGTTGCATTGGTGATAACCCCACCCCCGCCACCACCACCACCCTCCTTTCTCCTGCCTACTACTTGCTCTTCACGTGTCCTCACTCCTTCCCCTTCTTACAAAAATAGCACTTGTTTTTACGCAAGTTCTTTGAACCTTATTTCTATTGTCTTATGCTGAGAGACTGCCCTACTATATTCACTATGATGCATGTAAAACATCCCCTGGTGTTAAAAATGTAGATATATTTTTCATTGGCGAGTAATATGAGTATAATAAGTTGTTAAACAGCACATGTACCCATTCATATATTTCATTTCGAGGGTCTGAACATGCCACAATCCTTTTAAGGTATTTCCTGATTATGTTGATCCAAATGGTGTAATAAGACCTAATGGCATGATTGTGTATTTTAAAGTACTACTAGAGATTTAAATGCATACATGTTCCTCATGTTTCTTCTTCCCCTATAAGTGAAAACAAAAGTGTTTCTTGTGATACTGTTAGGCTGAGTATATGGTGAAAACAAGGTCGCACATTTGTTTTTGTGCATTTTCTTTCTCTAGTGTGGATGTTTTAAACTAAGTTCTTAAGCAAGCATATGTGGGTGGAAGATGTTTTGTTGGATTCCCCGCAAAAAGACTAACCACTTTCAAGGTGTATTAATTTTCTACGCTTGTCTTTTGATTTTCTGTTCTCATGGAAGTTCAATTTCTTCAAAATACTATACCCTTTTGAATTTAATTTTTCTAATTCTTCTTACTGGATTTTGCTTATTGCAGCATTTGTTATGACACAGACAGGTATGATCTGATCTCTAAATACGGAAGACGGTTTGTCACGTCAGGAGTAAGACTTCGACAGACTTCCTTTGACTCGTGGATGGAATTTGCTGCCAGGAAAGGTCTTATAAAGTATCTTTTTTGCTACCATCAAAACAAAAAAAATATCTTTTTTTGCACCTATATTTTGACTGGGGAATATTATTGTCCAGTTTATTCCATACACTCTCAAGTTTGCTTTTGATCTTTTGGTTAAACCCATAAATGGTTAATGCATTTCGAACTTATCTTATTTTCCTTCTTTGCAGGAGACTCTGTTTCCTTGTGGAAAATTGAGAAGTGGAGATCAGAAGCTATGAAACAGCATAGTCTTGCAACAGGGTTTTCCTGTGCTAAGGTAATATATGATGACTGCATATTGATTTGAAATTTATTCCCTATCCTTCCCCTCCCCTTTTAATGGTAGACATATACTATAATTGAAAATTGAACAAACTAGTAGATATTATCTGGAAATGAGTCCTATAAGATTACTTTATCCTTCTTAACACGGTGCATCTTTCATCAATTTAGTGTGAAGCAGTATATTTAGGTATATGTTATGACAGACAGTATTCATCTCTGAAGTTCTTTATATCACGAAAATACAAAATACAACATTCATAGTAGTGAAAAATGATTTTATTATGAAACCTCTCCTTTTGAAATTTCACAATTCTTTATGAGTGTAAAAATGTGAACTGAAGTGATCTGGGTGGAAGGGATTGCCAGGTGCAAGCAATCTGGACATATAAATTCTCTGTTGTTCTTTCTCTTTGGAGCTCACCAGAGAATAGGAGAAGGGAATTATAAATGTTTACATGCACCGGAGGATCCAGGATTAAAGGTCGGCTAGGGCAGCCGTTGACGGTCGTTGACCGTTGATAACCGTCAACTACCGTAATAGCGATGTCATTTATTAATATTTAATTAAATAACATTAAAATTTCTTTAATTTATATGTAAATTAAATGCTTAATAGAAGAAAACCCCCTACCAATCAGACGTTGTGCAGAAAATCCTTCTACCTATTGAAAATAGCAGAAAAGGTCCTTGTTTAAAACCTTTAGTGCGGAATACAACCATTTAGGTGCAAAAAACTCCCCTACCGTCCAATTCTATTAGTATAACCGTTAAACACATTAAAAATTGTCAAAATTTAAAAGGAATAATTGAAATTCCGACCCGAAAGTTTTTATTTGTTTGCAAATCATATTCAAATTTTTTATATCAATCACCCACAATTTCACCCGCTCCATCTTCTTCTCCCACCCCCACTTCATCTTCTTCCCACCCCCAAAGCATTCATATCCTATTTTTACTTTTCTCTTTTCAAAATATCCATCAATCTATAGAAATCAAGAGAATTTGTCTAGGCAAAAAGGGTCAAAACAATGAAAAGAGTTAGAAAAAGGGGACCTTGAATTTTACTTTCCATTTTGCTATAAAATTTGTATAGATCAGTTGTCAAAAATCAAATCAAATTAATTCCACAAAATGATCAATATCCAAAATCTCACTTCTCTAACACTTAAAAGAACTAAGAGGGATTGTCAATAATTACTCTTTCATAATGTCTTTTGAGGACAGTGCTTTTGCCAGCACCCATTCCACTGCCCATGAGAAGCACTGGACTTCTTTCACTGTGAGCAACTGCGTCTCCATTAACCTGGTCTATGGGCTATGAATTTTGTTTCATTTGCAATTCTTAATGGGCTGATTATTTTTTTCTTAAAAAAAAAAAGCCCAATTAAAGAAAAGGCCGAAAATCTAAAAAAAAAAAAAATGGCCCAAGTTCACCCATCTTTTTCCCCGTTTCAATCTTCCCTATGACTTCACTGATCTGAGCGAGGGCGGTCACGTAAGTTCTGGCGAATCCAGCACGGATGGCCGCTTCCCCTCTTCGGGTGCTGGATCCACCACTCTTTACATGTTAGCAAAAAAGACGCTCAAAACCTGCATATTACCCCCCGAGAACAAACTTGGCTGCTACTCCTAGTCTTACTAAGGACGGTTTTTGCAGTTCAGCTGTCCTCCTGAATCTAATTTTGCGAATATAACTAAGCCTAGTTATTGTCTAATAGGTCTAGTTTAATTCCCCAATCAAAATTTACCATAATAGAAAATTAACTCCTCTAATCTCTTCATTTAGAAGTACCTTTTGTTCTGTACATATTAGTTCATTATAATTTTACAGGTACATAGTTCATAATAATGTTGGCAATAGGTGCTTTAAACACATTTTTTCTTGTTTCGGATCCTTGTGTTGGTATTGAATTTTATCTCATCTACAGGGTTTCCTTCTTGAATGCAAGCCCGAAAATGCTGCTGCAATCATTCAAATACTTAATCAGGTTACTTATATTTTTTGAAACGGTTTAGTTTTTTGAGAAAATGTAAGTTAAAACCTAATGCTGTACCTTTCTGAAGTGCTTTAGAACAAGTTGGAGGGTGTCTGTTAAATTTAGCATGAAGGACTTGTCCTCAATGGAGAGTTCCAAATCGTAAATCTAGATTCAAGAACCGAATACATCTTTTCTTCTGAAATTGAAAGTTGAGGTTGGTTTGGTTTGGAAAGCTTAAAAAGTTACTAAATAGTCGAGGTTGAAGTCAACACTTAATTTTAATCATACATTTCATGGGACCTACAATTTTTATCAATTTTTCAATCACACATTTCATCAACTCTTATCAAAATCTGCTAAAACTTTTATTAAATTTTTTTTCAAACAATCCCTTAATATTTTGGTTTGTAGATTTTGTGATTTCGTTGGGGGAAGTTTTGGCGTGGCTGTCAGCCTTAAAAAACGTTACTACACTTGATCTCAATGGTTCACGATTGTTCTAAAACAAAAAATGTGAGTGTCAACTCAATGTTAGTCACTCCTGGGCACTAAATTTTTAGCCTCCATCTGGGAAGAATTTATAAACCGTTTAATTTATATAAATAGATAAAATGAGTAGTGGATAGTATTTGTGGGTTCATTGGAATGTGTTGTTGAAAATGAAGTTTTACTATTTATAAATGATTTATAAATTAGCCAAACCTAGGCGTAATTATCCATCTTTTTGGTGGAGATTAAGTCTAGCATCTCAATGGCCTGCTATCTTTTCTTTGAATTTTAACACGATGATCAAAAATTATATTCCTTAGTAATTTTCACCTGATCTAGATGGGATTGCTGAAATATAGATCTAGATGGGATTGCTGAAATATAGAGTATTGTATGTGTTTCCAGAATTTGCCTGATGCAAAAAGGACAGGTATCATGGTTGAACTTCAAAAGCTAGTTAGTGAGTGGCCTTTGGAAGTTGTAAAGCATCGAAAGGAAGAGAACAGAAAGGTAAACAAATCTAATCTGTTGACTTCAACTGTTTTTCCTCGGAATATAATCATATCCATGCATTAATTGCTTCTCTTCCTTTTTGGGTTTCTTTTGGGGGCTCCTCATATTGAGCTGAACAAGATTCTGATTACGTTTTCTTTTCTTGTTGAATTATCTGGTGTATTATGACATTCATTTTTAAGATATATATCACATAATTGTCGTATGCTTACATTGTGGCATAGGATAAAGATATAAAATTAGTGAGTTTCGTGCTTTCACAGACCTTTGTACCTTGTGCTTTAGTCAAGCTTCTGTTTGCACTATTTAAGGATTGCATACGTGAATTTGTTTATTTGGAGAACGTTGACGAAGATTGCTGCATAATTTCCCCTTTTATTGTCTTGTTCAGGCATTGACTGCTGCATTACAAAATGATATTCCTGCTATGATCAATGCATTATCGAGCTTGGGTGTGGACGTGAATGTCAATATGAAGAACCTGACAGGGAAAGAAGAGGTTTTTTCTTGAAATCAGTTCCTCGTCCGTTTTGCACATTGGAGTGTTTCTTGCTGCAGGATTCCTCAGAAGAATCCAAAACATTTAACAAACTGACAATTATTTTGTCGAGCTTTGAGGCCTAGTAGTGAATGCTATTCAAATATTCATCTTTTCGTTTCCTACTTTCGAATTTTGTCAATGAAATTTTATTTTAATTTTGTTTTATTTCATAGAGGAGTTAATGGGCCTTTATCTCATCTTTGTTTGTGGGAATTTCTCAAGGCTACGTAGTTAATATTGCCAACAGTGTTGTCTTGTAACATTTTTCGACGACTGTAGAAGAGGAACAATATCTTGTAATAGTATTAGAACCAGACCAAACCGAACCAAAACCAAATGGTTCGGTTCGGCTCGGTTCTGCATCTTAAAAAAATTATTATTTGGTTCCATTATCAAAAAAACCATTGGTTCGGTTCGATTCTCTTGGAACCAGAATCAAATGGAACAACGTCAACCCCTACTTGTCGTGGTGCTGATAGTGACGATGAACGTCGTGCTTGTGAAAAAGATCTTGGGGATGTTGAATTCGATGATAATCCATACTCCTACAAAATAACATGGACTCAAAAAAAGGAAATGAACATCTCATAGAGGATTTTTACTATTCGGTATTGGAAGAAAATCTACGGGACAAAGAAGATGCTACAGAATAGTTAGAGAAAGACCTATCAATTGTCAACTATGACTCAAGAAAGAAGACTATGGTGTACCTCTTTTCAATTGTCCTAGCTTTGTTGCTGGCCATGTGGATGAATGTTCTTGGCTTCAAAATATCAATTTTGACACAAAATTTCCTTACCAAGACAAAGTTTGTGATTTTGTTATTGCTGGAGGAAGTTGCAAGAATGAGGAAAAATTGAATATAAAAATCGAAGATCATCCACTACATCAGAAGGTATTATGGTTTCTCGAAGGAGATGAACAAAACATACGGTACTTGTATGATGCAAGAAAAGTAGAGATTCCACCATATATCCCACCAACTACTCATAATCAACTTTGGATATATTTTATGTCTAAATAATCCATTCTAAACAAGTAGGCGTATAGCCTAAAGAGCTTCAATGACAAGTTGATGACATCCTCTTTAGAGGAGCGACAAAGATTCAAGGTCAATTTTTCAATAGGAGGGGAATGGAACCAAGAGAATATCTATTTAGGTCTTCCAAGACGATAATCTATTTTCTAAAATAAGGCGATTTAAATTTGGTTCATATTTGAAATGATCGGTTGTCTATGCTGATGTTGAAGACAATTCTATTTATCGAGTTAAAGACAATAGCTTGGATTTGAGGACGGGTTTTTCTCAACTAGTGTTTGACACTAATGTTGTAAAATACCAAAATTGAAAAACAGAACTCGTATTTCTCTCATCAAAGTACTAACTATTTTCAAGGTACAGAATTTGGTCAATTTCAACTGATCTCTGGGAATGATAAATGTTATCAAGTTAAGATTCCTAAGCAATTCACGGATCTCAATTTTGACAATCCTACAGAAATTGTTATTCTTATGACTGGTGAACTACCTATTCTACTCTCAAATTGAAGAAGTTTTTGTTTTAAATTTCTAAAAGAGTTCCAAGGAAGTTCAATTGTTTATTAGGTCTTATGCACGAATTTGTCACTTACAATTCATCTATTTAACTTGACTTGATCTTGAAAATGGTAGAAGAATAATTAGGAAAATGCCTTGTCCTAAGTGTGAAGCTACACTATTCTGAGCCTTGAAGACAATGGATTTAATTGTGTTTTTATACGAATTTCGACAATTTGGCTTGTTAAGAAAAAATAATTCTTCTTCTTCTTCTTTACTCTAATCCTCGTGCGAATTCTTTGAGGTGGTGAGTTTTATTATCAGAGCACCTCTTACTCTATAGATGGATTGCTACAGGTGGAGAGTTCTTCATAGAGAGAGTGCGCGCGCGCGCTTGTGTTAGATCCTATTCGGCCCCAAGTTTCTGGTGTCAATGTATCTATACGCGCATGCATGGTGGAGTTCAAAGAAGATGTATTTGCATAAATAAATTTTCCTGCAAAACCTAAGGTGCAACCAGCCAACCACTACAATCTCCAACCTTGTCTTTACCTCATGTACATTTATGAATGAGAATCAGTCAAGAAACATAAAATAAATAATAATGCTTGTGAAAATCAATCAAGAAACATAAAATAATGATTATGTAAATCAATCATGAGTTTGGCTTGGGAATCTGCCAGTTTATGCTAATTCATTTGAAATTGATGTTTTGTTATGCTCTAAAACGGACCTTGAAGACTTCAAACGGAAACAATTAACCCACTGACCAACAAGAAATATCTTGTGATTCCAACAATGACTCGTCAACAAAATACAAACCTATCTTTGTTGACTTATTCATACCTTTCAACTTAAGGATGAATTGTTACATCTATTGACCATAACATCCCTTTATCTGAATT
>CAIGRN010102700.1:1320-17351 GCA_903798345.1 Fraxinus anomala
AATAAGATGTTTACAAGTTTGATTCAATCAAAGTTTCAATATGAAAAAGTAGAAAAAGTTTATGCAATGTAAGTCCAAATAATATTTTTCAAATGAAAAACGTTGATAAGTAGATTTTCAAAAGTTAATTTGATCAAAAGTTTTTCATTATTATTATATTTTCTTTTAAGTTCTTCCACTTTCAAATTTTGTAAAAATGATTTTTTTTTCTGCATCTAAAGTTTGAAATAAATTGTAAATCTTTTGATGCGTTTAAAAATTTAAACGGGCCACGAAAGTTAAAAAATGAAGATTTAATAGCGCTCCGAGTATTAGGATGTAGGGCGTCACACATTGGGAGCATGAAATCATCATTTGTAAGGATGGAATCGAGCACCAAATTCAAGTCCATTCCTTCTGCAATTTCTGCCCATGATAAGATTTCATCCTCCACTAAGTCCCAAATCAGCCAGTTAATCAAACTTCAGAACTGAACCTCAAACATAAGAAAAGCAATCACTTACAGGGACCCAGCACTTACAGAAAACAATTGTTGTGAAGGCAGATTTATAGCCACAAAACGATATATAGCCATAAAATGATTAACAATAATGGCTATGAAGGGGGCATAAAACCTGTTAACAGAAAAGTGGGGCTTAAATTCTATTTGAACTATGCAATTTTTTCTTCTTTTAGTACTTTGGCATAGAAAATTTAGAAACCCACATGCACTCTCGGATGATTCCGCCGCCAAAATCCATTCCTCAACTTTTCGAACAATTTTGAAGGTTGATATCTAAATACTGGTTGGAGAAGATGGGTTCATTGTGGGTTCGATTTGGTGGGACAAGATGGGGAAAAAGGAAGTGTTATAACATAAACAAACAAGATACCAAAATTGCTCTGATACCAATTTGTTGTGAAAAGTAGAGTTATTACCGAATTAATCCAATGCTACTTTGTTGGAGAAAATAAGAGATTAAGCCACAATATAAAGTAATTGACTACAAGAACACAAGAGTAAAGTAATTTGCAGAGAATTGATAATTTGAAGATTTTATTATAATATGGAGAAAAAAATACAAAGATTATGTATTTATAATGTTTATAACTTCTTACTAAATCATAATGAAAAATCAACTATATCTAAGAAACAAATAGGAGACGTTCAAACCCTCATAATAGAGTTGTGGTTGAAGTAGAAGTAGAATGCAAGAAATGGAGTCCAAAATGGAGTAGAGGAGAAAAAAATGTGCAAGAGGAGAAAACAGACAAGTGGCACCTAGGCCGGCACCCACTTTCGAGTCCTTTACTCCAAAAATCTTGATTTTCTTCATCTCAATGTCTTATTCATGTCCAACACAATTTCATACTCCCAATGGACTTCCAAGTAGAATTTCAATTAGAATTCACCGAGTAAACTTGAATAAGATTTCATAATAGCATTCCAGATAAAAAAAAATTTTAATATGCACTTAATTAGAACTCTCAATTATCTTCAACAAAGAATTATTGTCACACCAAATTCTGACGAGAAGAAGGTGATGGCGGTCTTGGTTTGGTTCAGTAGTAGGGATGGAAAAGAAACATGAAGTTTAGTAGTGGATGGGATGGGATGGGATGGGGTGGGTGGAGTGGAATGGGTTTCAAATTTATTTTTAATTTTATTCTTTTTTATTTTGTTTAATTATTTAATATGAAATAATGTGAAATTATCATTTTACCCTTTTAAATTAGTCAAAATTGAATTAGACCATTGACTTTTGGTCAACTAACTGTGTAATAAATGGTTTATGTTAGTTTGGTCTCCTGATGAGGATATTTGAAAGGTTTGGGATTGTGAGTGGCATGAAGTGAAGGCTTGGATAAAGTTCGGGAAAAAAGAGGTTTGGTACCACTGCTACAATTATTCTTACCTTTTATGATAAGATATCTTTTATGACAGTGTTGTTATCACATTGATTACAGAGTTTTAGGTAAGGAGTAATTCTAACTAAAGAAAAAATTCTTTAACAACTCAAGGTAAAACCCTACATCATCCGAGGAAAGAATTCAAAATCGTATTCAATGTCATGAATGTGAAGGATTTGATCACATAGCCGCTGAATGTGCAAACATAGTAAAGAAGTCTTGAGGTAAGAAGTCAATGAATATAACATGGAGTGAAGATGAGGACCAAAAGTCAAACTCAAACGAGGAGAACACAATTGACGATAACTAGGTAACCTTATTCACCGTTAACCTTCAATCTAGTGCTAACTCACTACAACTATTACCTGGTACAAACTCACTGGTTAATGACACAACCAAACCAAGTCCCATACATTCAGAATGCACCATCCTGAAAGAAAATTTGGCAACTGAACAAGAAAGAAATATCACTCTTCAAGCCATGATGAAGTTCGTTGAAGAAGAAAGAATTGTAATTTTTGTTGAGAAAGAAATCCTTAACAAATGCTCAATAGAGAAAGAAAATCAAGTGGTGGAGCTTCTTGCTGAACTAAATCATACCAAGGAAAGTGTTAGACAACTTTTTATAGGATTCGTCCAGCTAAGTGAAGTCCTTCGTTATGGAAGAACCTCGAGTGTCAAAGAAGGTTTAGGATATGAAGGAAAGGGAAAGGAGAAATAATTGATCAATTGAAATTTGTCAAAAAAATTGAACCTGATAAATCTACAGGTCAGACCTCTGAAACTGCAGTTGAGGACAAGACAAAACTATAGAGAACGAGGTTGTAATAGTTTCTGGCGTACACCAGCAGGTTCTGACTAATTGGAAAAACTTGACTTAGATCAAGGCATCAAGTAAACAAGTGACATGTCACTTCCAAAATCAGAAAGGTAAAACACAGCACACTGTTAAATGTAATTTTTGCTGTAGATATGGATAGGATTTATTTCATTGTTTATCTCACAAGAAACAACATGTGACAAAAAGAATTAACTTGCTTGCTAGTACTTTAAACTAGAATCCTAAAGCTAAAATAAGGCAAGTTTGGATAAGGAAAAGTGATATTAGTTCTATATTATCAATATAGCATATCTATTGCTCCCAACTCTTGGTATTTTGATAGTGGGCTGCTCCAGACACATAACTGGTAATCGTTCCATGCTAACTAACTATAAAAGTCATGCAGATGGTCTGATTACTTTCGGAGATGTGGTCAAAAGTAAAATGGAAGGTATTGGTACTATTGTAATAGATGGATCTCCTATTTTGAAAATAAATTCTATTTGTAGCTGACTTAAAAGCGAACTTAATTAGTGTAGGTCAACTTTATGATGATGAGCTCATGATAATTTTCATTAAAAGTACATGTACAGTTCTAAAAAATTATGGTAGCCATGTCCTACACCAAGGTCTAGTGATAAATATTTGCTTGAATCTAAAGTCTCATGTCATGTTTCAAAAGCTAACTTTACAAACCTATAGCGCAAACGATTGGGACACGTGAATTATGGAGATCTTCTCAGAACTACGAAATTCAATGCAGTAAGAGCAGTTACTAAGCTCACAGAAAAACCTAAAGGTCTGTGTGGATCACGCCAAAAGATAAATCAACTAGAATTATACATAACAAGGTCAGTTTCTTGTTAGCTACATATGGACTTGATGGGGCATTTAGAATGAAAGTCTCGATAGTAAGAGGTATATTTCTATGAATATTGATTATTTCTCTAGGTATACTTGAGAAGACTTCGTAGAGAGAAATCTGATATTTTTGAAATATTCACGTTTTTATATGAAAAATTGATCACTGAAAAACACTTTGAAGAGACTAAAATTGTAAAAATTAGGAATGATCATGGTAAGAAATTTAAAAATAATGGCTTTTCTAGATTATGTAAAGGGTATGGTATTTCTGAGTTTTTTGCTCCTAAAACCTCTAAGCAAAATGATGTGATGGAAATGAAGAACATGTCATTACAAGAGATAGCTAGGGTGGTGTTGAACCGTAAAAAATTACATGTTAAATTGTGGACTGAAGCTATAAATACTATTTTCTACATCCTTGTGTCGTTGAGAACTGGTACCCCCACAAACCCTTATGAGATCTAGAAAAGGTAGGAAACTAAATCTTAAGTTTTTACACATTTGAAAGCAAGTGTTATGTATTAAATGACAGGGAACATTTTGGAAAGTTTGATCCAAAGAATGATGTGGGAGTATTCATTGGTTATTCTGAAAATAGTCGAGCTTACATGATCTAAACATGAGGACTCAAACCATTATTGAGTCCATTAATGTTAAAATTGATGATACTGGTGACTTCTCTTCTTATTCATAGGAACCTGAAATTTAGAATTATGAAGAATAGATTGAAAAAAATCACAATATTCAGGAAAACTGAATTGTAGATTCAGGCAGTGATAGTCAAACCGAACTACCAATAGCCAATTCTGCTGATCCTAGGCTACTAGAGGTTCTGACCCACTAAAGCAAGATGATGAATCGCATTAAGAAGCCAGCCTCTTACATAGATACAAAAGACTCATTCAACTTGATAACATACTTTTAGACCTTTGAGATGGTGTGGTGATCAGAAGGAGACTTGACACTAAGCTTGAAAGTGTGTATTATACATCACAAATTGAACCTTAAAATGTGATGAAGCACTTGGATATGAATCTTGGGTACTAGCAATGGAGGAAGAATTGGCTCATTTTGAGCGAAATAATGTATGGGAACTAGTACCTTGGTCAACAAATAAAAACTTGATGGAACCAAATGGATCTTCAAGAACAAATCAGAAAAGCATGGTAACATTGTACGGAACAAGCATGTTGCACAGGACTACACCTAAGCCAAACGAGTGGACTTTGAAGAAACTTTTGCACCTTTGGTCATACTCGGATCTATTAGACTTCTACTGTCTATTACTTTTCAATTAGGATTCAAATTTATCAGATTTACTTCAAAAGTGTCTTCCTAAATGGAATTTTGAATGAAGAAGCTTATTTTGAGCAACCAAAATGAGTCATTATGTGTGCAAACTCAAAAAGCCGTTATATGGACTTAAAACAAGCTTCACGTGCCTGGTATGAAAGATTCACAATGCTTCTGCATGAGAAGTGATACAAGAAAGAGGGAGCGATAAGACTTTGTTCATCAAACATCTCAAATCTAGATTGACATTAGCACAAATCTATGTAGATGATATTGTGTTAGGATCTTCATCTGAAATAAAATCTAGGGAGTTTGTTACTCTTATACAAAATGAATTTGAAATGAGTATGGTTAGTAAAATAAAGTATTTCTTGGGTTTGCAAGTTAAGCAGGTTGATGTAGGGATCTTTATCTCATAAGCTAAGTATGAGAAAATCTGGTGAAGAAATTTGGTCTTGAAACATCAAAGCAATCAGGACTCTCATGGCTACGTCCTTAAAAATCTGTAGAGATGACCATGGCAGGAACGTCGACAACAGCCTATATAGGAGAATGATAGGCAATTTCTTGTACCTGACTGCAAGCTATCCTAACATAGCTTTAAAGTCTAGTATGCACAAAATATCAAGCAAAACCAAAGGAGTCCAACTTTGCAGTTGCTAAACGAGTCGTTAGATATGTTAATATCACTTTTACCTTTAGTTCACAGTACACTAAAGAGCCAAATTATCATCTTACAAGATATACTGATGCTGATTGGGCTGAAAACATGGATGATAGGAAAAACACATCTGGAGTTTGTTTCTACACGGGTAATAATCTCATATTTTGGCTAAGTAAGAAACAAAACTCTATATGCTTAACGCAGAAGTTGAGTATATTGCTACCGGTAGTTGCTATACATAGCTACTCTGGATGAACAGATGTTCAGTGACCATGGTATTAATCAAGACTCTATTACCATATTTTGTGATAATACTAGTGCAATTGATATCTTTAAGAATCATATTCAGCATTCTAGGACTAAGCATATTGATTTTTAACATCATGAGATACTTAGTTGAAAGGATATTGTCCTAGACCATATTCACACTAAACGAGAACTAGTTGATTTACTCACTAAGACTTTAGATACTATCAAATTTACAACTTTGTGAAAAGTCGTGGACATATGCATGATGCATTTGATTGATGTATATTTTGTTTTTGTTTTATTTTGTGTGCACTTATGTTGTGTTTATTTCTTTTGAAAAAGATAAAAAGAAAAAAAATCGGGACTTTTCTTACAAATGTCACAAGATGTGAATTTCTGATTGGTTTGAAATTGTTGAGATGAACTTGAATTCTCCAATCAGTGTGGTGTGCTCATTATAATTTATGATAAATAATTGTCAAATAAGCACACCTATTAAGACATTGTGACTACTTCAATTGTGATCATCTACTAACTAGGTTGTTATCTTAAGGTGACAGGTACTTGAGTATGGACATATGATCAATATCTAAGTCTCTCTGCACTATAATATACTATTGTGTTAACACGCAAGTTCATTGAATGAGAGGGCTACAACCAAGAGTGTGTGAACCTGTCCTTGATAATGAACATAAGTCATGAGAAAAGGGCTACCCCTATAACTATGTAAAAGTCAACTTCATGATTTAAAAAGATTGTGTATTAAAAGAAAATTGAAAAGAGTCAAACACAATGAGCTTTTAAAAGAATATTGAAAAATTATATACATGTTCATGTCTAGCATGCACATAATTTTATATTTGAATAGACAATTTCAAATGATGAGTGATTTGAAATACACTTCTAAAATTTAGTCACTACAAGTGTCAACTTTGGTTAGGACGTGGTTTATGATTGGTCTAGATAGTCCTACCTGTCACACACTAACATCTTAATAAGAGAGAATAATTGTGAGCAAACAACTAAATAAAAATTTCATGATTATCTTGATAATTTTCAACTGATTGTGAAATATGTCCAAAAGTACAATGATTGACATTGTGGACTTTTTCGTGATATTCTGATAAACAGTCTAAAGTTGACAGTAAACTCTAATATCAACTGCAAAAAGAAAGAAAAAATTGAACAAAAATGTCTAGAATCAAAATCTAGGTCGAATATGAAGAGTTAGTTCACCTTATTTGGTGTTAAAAATCGAGAAATTGCCATTAAGGAATGTTGTTTTGATATCTATTTTATGTATCTCATACTCATGATATGCAGTTACTGCAAGCAAAATTCGGATCGACTTAATCATGGCTACTTTATATGTATAAACATTACCATCCATGTCTACCTTTTTCTTGTAAATCCATTTAGAGCTTATAGTTTTATCCATTTGGGCGGGTCAACCAAGGTCCAAACCTTGTTTACTTATACCGAGTTCATCTCGAATTCCATTACTTCCTACCACCTCTTTGAGTAAACACTTGAATTTGCTTCTACATAAATAGTAGGTTTATCATTCTCGATTATTAATGTCTCAATAGTAATCGTGAATTCATACCTTATGGGAGGTCGAATGATTCTACTTAATTTACGCGAAGCCAGAATATCCTTAGGAATTTCTACGTCCTGATCAAGAGTTTTTCTCTCGATTAGTGTGGGATCAGACCCTAGCTCATCCGGTTAGTTAACCATATGGATTTTGAATATCTTCAACTTCTTATTTGCTCACACTGATATTTCCTAGAATAAATTCGCTCTAATCATTGTAGAATTTCTTCTCAATATCATTATAGAATTGATATTCAATTATCTCTTTTGGATATCCAACAAAAATATACATTTATCACATTTATGCTCTCACTTACCGATTCAACACACTTCACATAAACGTCACAATTTCAAATTTTTATGCAAGACAAGTTGGGCATTTTGCCTTTACATAGCTCATATGAAATCTTTTTGACCGCTGAGATGTGGCATGATTTAGTGTGTAGTACACATCATTTAGTGCATGACCTCAAAACTATTTTAAGACGTCTATATGGCTCATCACTGATCGCACCATATCTAATAGTGTATGATTCTAACTTTCTAATAAACCTTTATATTGCAGTGTATGTGATCAAGTCCACTATGAAAGAATTCCATTCTCTTTTAAATAATCTAAAAATTCACATTTCATATACACTTCTCCTCGATCAGATCTTATAGTGAGAATACTTTTACTTATTTATCTTTCCACTTTTAGCTTGAATTCCTTGACCTTTTCAAAAATTCCATGCTTCAATTTCATCAAGTATAAATAACCATATATTGAATAATCATCCGTAAAAGTGATGAAATTTATACAAAAAAAATTCCCAAATGGTAATTGACATAGGTCCTCATACATCAATATATATAGGCCCAGTTGTGCATTTCTCTTTCCTTTTTCCAATAAAGGTTGATTTGAACATCTTACCTAATAGGCATGATTCACATTTATCAAATGATACATAATTAATTGAACCCAAAATATCCATCTTTATGTAATTTGGAAATAAGTTTCTCATTTATATGACCTAGTTTGCAATGTAAAAAATAGATATAATTTAGGTTATCATTTTTATACCTTTTGTTATTTCTACTTATAATATAAGACTCACTATCTAGAATATAAATCCCATTTGTAATCTACTACAACCATTAAATATTTCATTAAAATAAAAGGAACAAGATTTTTTTCTTAATATTAATAAAAAATTCATTCATGTCCAACATGAAATTGAAATAATATTCTTGATAATGGCTGGAATAAAATAACAATTTTCTAATTCTAATAATAAGTCTGAATGCAATGATAAAAAATATATTCTTACAATTAGTGTTCCATTTATAACACGTAGATCAATTTCTCCCTTGTACAATGTTCTACTTTTCTTTAGTTGCATATTTATACAAATATGAGATAAACTTTTCAGTTTCTCTTCTGATTACCTTTCATACCAGAAGGAAAACACAAGTCATCAGACTTAGGATTGTCCTTTGATTTGACTGCCTTCTTGTTTGTCTTAGAATTTTTGGTACTTTTTAAAAACCTCCTTCAGATTTTCTCTTAGTTCCATTTGATGAGTAAATAGTTACCTATTACCTATCTTGATATTGGGCTCAATAGTTTTAAGCATGTTCAGTAATTCAAGGAGAGTACACTTGAGCTTGTTCATGCTAAAATTCATAATAAACTGTGAATCTCTCTAGCAAAGATTGTAAAACCAAGTAAATACTTTATTCGTGGTCCATCACTAAAATTAATAGGGCCAATTTCTCAATGTAGCCAATCATCTGTACATGAGCAGTGACTGAAAATCCATCTGCCATTTTGTACCGATATAGTTGCTTTAAAGTCTTATATGTGGAAATTTTCACATGTGATAGTTTACCATACAACTCCTTAAGATGAAAAATGATAGTATTAGCATCCATACCCTCATGCTATTTTTGTAACATGGGTGACATTGAAGAAAGCATCACATATGTTGTATTATCGTCATCATTGTGTTTATCATATGCAGTCACATCTTCCTCAATTGAGTCTTCATTGGGAACCTCTTGAAAGGGTTTTTTCAAGGGCATATCCTATTTTATCTTGACTGAGAACAATTCTCAAATTGTAGTGCTAGTCCATAATTTTTTTTTCCCCCTCAGTTTGTTCCAAAATGCCTCTGAAGTTCATATGGTTACTTATGATTCAAAACTGTAAATTAAGAAAATAAAATAATTAATATAGAGAAATGCATCTATTAGTTTAACATGGACTTTTATTAAATTAATCGTATCCCCACTATAACTTAAATTCATGACCATGTCAAATTTAGGGAACCTAAATCAAACTCCCAACAGGCGGGAACCTCATCCGTTTTGTTAGAACCTTGAGCGAGCTCAACAACCCATAAGAAAAATATTTGGGTACATTACTATTATCAATTGTATCTCTACACAACTCATAGATAATTAAGCGACAACTCTTTATCTTTACAAATCTTATGTGTTAGCTTAATTACGCTATTAGAAGTTATTTTCTTGAGTGAGCTTAATAAAAGATAAATTTTAGTTAAGTCAATCTTATCATTCAAAAATATCTAATATTTTATAGTGTCAAACATATCCTTAATAGAGCAGCATTGAGTGATCTCAACAAGGGATGTTGAGAATAGAAGCTATTATGAATTACATTGTTGTTCGTTCTTACAAATGAACTTGTCAAGCTATGAATGACGTCTACCATAGCGGAGGAAGAATGGTTAGCCTATACCTCCTCGATGAAGGACTTTGATTTTTCCACAATTTCTATGATCTCCTTCTCCTTTTGCATTTTCAATTAATCCAATTGCAACATGTATCCTAAACTAGTTGACAATTAGCACATAGACCTAAAAGAACTTAGCACACAAGTCCATAAAATAATATTAACAGACTCGAAAGTCCAAAGTCAATTATAATGAGCTTGCATCTCAAAATCAATAACAAAAATTAAACCAATATCCAACACATTCACATGGTCGAATCCATAATCAGCCATCAATTAGAATTTATTTAGATAGAATTAAAATTTAATTAAATACAAAATTGGAGTCTAACACTGACCTAGGATTGAGGTTTCCTCCTCTGCTCTTCTCGAATGAACTGCTCCCTAAACTAAAATAAATTTCAATTTTAATGAAGAAATTCAATTTTGGGTCAAAATTCAAAATATGGTTATAATCCAATTTTAACATCAATTTCAAAATTTTCATATTGAATTTAACAGTTTTAAGCATGTCCAGCAACTGAAAGAGTGTGCATTTGAGCTTTTTCATGTTAAATTCATATTAAATTGTGAATAGCTCCAGAGTCGGTTTTGAGCTGAGGCAAGTGAGGCCCTTGCCTCAGGCCCAACAATTTAAGGGCCTCAGCTTTTTTATATATATATACCTAATTGAAAGGAAACAGAGTCCAAAGAAAGGCGACTGTGTGAGAGTCGAGAGCCGAGAAGAAGTGATGAACCAGAGTCCAGGAAAGGCGAAACCAACGTTACCCACCCGTGCGGCCGTACCTTGACGGCTTGGCGACACCGTCTTCTATATTAGCATCCGGAGGATAGCCTTTGAGAAGGAGAGAGGTAAAAAGATAGTAATTTTTTTATTTTTCTTTGGGATTTGGATTGGGGATTTGTTTCATGGAAATTGCAAAAGATCTCATGATGTTGGCTTAAAAAAAAAATCTCTCATTTTCTGTTGTTTTGGGAAATGGCTTAACTGCAAATTAGGGTATGTTGTTTTGGAAAATGGCTTAACTGTAAATTAGGGTTCTGTGGTGATGCAGAAGAAAAGCTTAGGGTTGTGCCAAATGGTAAATGTTGGCTTTGGACTGTATCACTTATTGAATTCCATTTTCTGCAGATTTCTCCCATTGAGACACGGTTCTAAAAATCAAAGTCATTATAATAAAAGGAAAAATTTATTAATTCTTGTGTTTGCATAACATGATACTGAACGATATTGAGATGAATAATGTCCACTACAGTAGAGTCAACCTCACTGGAAAAAAAAAAGGATAATTAATTAAGGTAGATTAAATTATTACCTGATAATCTTGATAATGTGAGCTCACTGTTACAAATGCTAGTCTGTGAGTTTGGAATTTTGCTGAATAATCATCCCTGCAAGTGAGATTTTCTTCTCCAGTTGTAAACAGTAATTGACAGTTACCATTTTCAACAATTAATTGGTTGTTGTGGTTGCTATTAAATTTTGCCTTCAGGATTGTGAGTTGTGACGGTGGAATTCTCAAAGTGCCGCATCATGTCATTTTATAATTTTTGCTCAAGTCTTATTTCTCAGGTGTGCAATGGTTTGTCCTTACTTATTTATAAACATATAGGAAATGTTTGAAGCCTTGTCGGCATATATGATTAAGGCTTTGTCGGCTTGTATGATTGTATTTTATTTTTGCACCCTTGTCGGGTTATATTGACTTTTGTTAGATTTAATCGTATGATCAATTGCACAATCAGACAAAGGTTATAATTATTATTATTATTTTTTTTGGTTTTACAGTTGTATTAAGTTAACTGTTGGTACCATAATATACATATATTTTGCATGCATAATACAATTTTTTTTTTGTTGGGGAGGGGGGTGCTAAGTTTTGAAGTTCGCCTCAGGCCTCCAAAATCACAGAACCGGCACTGAATAGCTCTCTAGCAAAGATTGCAGGAGCAAGTCAATACTTAGTTCATGGTTCATGACTGAACTCAATTGAGTCAACTCCTCTATGTAGTCAACATTTTCAGCACACAAGCACTGACTAAAAATTCTTCTATCATTAGACAATAATGTAGTTGCAGGATATCTCATATTTTTCTACACGTGATTGTTCATCGTTCAACTCCTTGAGATGAAAAATCATTGTGTCAGCATTTATACCCTCATGTTGCTTTTGTAACTCAGATGGCATAGCTGCAAGCATCACTATTTTTATATAACAGCCACCTCTTCTGATGCAAGACGATCTAGGTCAGATGATGCTGAGTTGTCTAATAGCTCGTTGATAGCGCTGAGGTATCATGAGTTGGCAGATCAGTGTAAAAATGGCAAGTAATCAAAATCTTTTCCTAATTGGGGCAGTTATTGGACGCGTTTTGGTATTTTGGCCACAACTTTGGCTACAGTTATCGGAATCACGCTTATAAACCCAATTTGGAAAGCTATTTTCGGAGCGCACGTCATGGTCACAAGCTTCGCTCGGTGAACATCGATTTCGAGGTCAAAATCCACTATTTTCTCTTCCGAATACCCAACTTTATTTTTTTCCTTTTTTGGTAATATTTCGTTTGCCTTTTTAAAAGAGATTATGAACTCGATTTGAGCCAAATTTTTGGGATATTATTTCTTTTATTTGGTACTTTCTTTTGGTATGACTATTGGGATTTTGCTATTTTTGGTAAAATTTTGATAGTTATGATTTTCTAGCTATATAGCTCGACTTGTGGGCTATTTTCGAATGGTGAATGATATAATAAAGAATTCTCTTATTTTTATTGACGTTTTCCCTTGTGTTCTTCCCTATAAATTATCTGTTGAAACTAGCCTACAGAATAATCGCTATTCAGCCCGACGTCAGTTGGTATCAAAGCATCAGCATCTTCCTAGGGTGAGATTTCATCAGTCCTACCATGGTTGGTGGTCGTCATCTAGGGAAAGTTCCGAATGAGGAAGTCCCATACTGTGATCATAACGTTCAGAATGTGATGATTGATGATTTATAGAGGCAAGTTGCGAAGTTAACTAAGCGTCTAGCGGCACAGGATTTCGGTGATCGTAAATTGGAGGGTCATGATTTCGATACCAATTTCGAAAACCAGTGTCACAATCATGCTCGAGTTTGGGAACACCGTGGTCGGGAAGATCGTCATGTAGACTTCAGTTCCGGAGTGGATCTACCCGAGTTTTTTGTACATTACAAGCCGAATGATTTGTTGATTGGTTGAATATAAGGAAGTTCCAGATCGTGTCAAAGTAAGACTAGTCACCATCAAACTCAAGGGACATCTGCATGGTTGGAACAGTTGAGGCATTTACGAGATAGGCAGGGCAAGGCCAAGATCACTAATTGGGAGAAGATGAAAGGTCACTTCCTTCCTTTCGGCTACACGCAAACCTTGTTTCAACGGCTTCATTCACTAAGACCAGGCACGAGATCAATTGATGATTATACAGAGGAGTTCTATCAATTGATAGCTCAGAATGATTTATCTGAGATGAAAAAGCATATGGTGGCACGGTATTTGAGGAGATTACGACAGCATCTACATGATGTCCTCAGTCTTCACTCGATGTGGACCGTTACTGAAGCATACCAACGTGCACTTGCTATGGAAAAGCAGTAGAACATGAGACTAGTGATCAGAAGCGAAGGTAGTCAGCCATTCACCCTCAAGCATCCCATCTTGCTCAACAGCCACCGCGGGATAATTCCGGCTCAGGTATTAGGTGTTTCAGATGTGGTGAACAAGGATATAGAGCATCTGATTGTAAGAAACCAGTTAGTCAAAAAGATAAATATCTCTTGATTGAGGAAGATGCAGTAGACGAAACTGAGGAGGTTGGAGAACCTGTATATGACGATAATGAATAGAGAAATGTGTTATATGGAGATGGCCATGAGACTCTAGTCGTGTGCAAGAGTCTATTGACTCCCAAGGGCGACTCAGGGGACGACTGGTTGATCGACAATAAATATTTTGATAATGTTTGGTGTGATGGCATGTCAATGGACGCTTGTCATGTATTGTTAGGTCGACCTGGTAGTATGATCGCAGTGTTATTCATGATAGGAGGAAAAATACATATTCTCTTAGCAACAAGGGAAAAAATGATGTGTTGGCGCTTCGTCAATAAGAAACCACTCCTGCTCCGGTAGTCAATAATACCAACCTCCTTTTTATGTCCAGATTTTTAGTTGAGATTGAGCGTGAAGAAGTAGTATATGCTCTACTGCCTCATGGGAATAGTACGATTCTACTCCTAGGTCTAAATGGCTGTAAAGTGTAGCAGCTGCTAACAGAATTCTCTGACCTGATACCAGAGGATCTCACTCTGGGGTCGCCGCCTATGAAGGATATTCAACATCAGATTGACCTTGTTTCGGGGTCGAGTTTCCCTAATCGACCAGCGTATCACCTCAGTCCCTAGGAAGCTGAAGAGTTACATCAACAAGCGGTAGAGTTGTTGGAGAGAGGCTACATCCACGAGAATATGAGCCCATCGATAGCACACATTTCTCTTGAAGAGGCATTTACCCCTATACATCCTGTTGCACTTTGGACAGAGTGAAACGACTTGTCCGAAACTTGGTCCAATAACACCTTCTTATTCTATCCTTCTCCTTTTTCTTCGTCGGACCCATTCCATTTCCACTTTCCTAAGGGCTCGATCCCTTGCTGAGAAGTTTGGTCAATCTCTAACATATTTGAGATTGCTTGAGCAGTTTGTAAAACCCGAGTATAGGTGGTGAATTGGTGAGAGGCTATTATCATACCAATCTAAAGACGCAAACCTAGTTCAAACCTCATTGCTTTCTTTGCTTCTGTGTCCACATGTGTGGTGCATACCTAGAGAGTTGTTCGAACTTTCTCTCATAATCCTCAAGCTTCATCTTTCCCTGTTTCAGTTGAAGAAATTATGTCTCCTTTGGGTCTCTCAGAGCTTGTGGGAAGTATTTTCCCATTACCTCATCCTTGAATTGCGTCTACGTCAGAGCACATTGTTGAGCTTCTGTTCTAGTGCGCGATGCGACTCCCACCAGTGGCCTACATCATCAACCAACATGAATTCTACACATAATACCTTTTGATCATCAATATAAGAAAGATGTTTGAAGATTCGCTCCATTCCTCAGCTGCCAATGGGTCTGCCTTGCTATCGAAGGTTGAGGGTTTGTAGCGACGGAATTATTCCATAATTGAACTGATGTTAATAGCATTTGCATTCTGGGGACCCGCCTGTGTTTGTTGTTTACCCCAAATCTTGTACAGCTTTCAACAAATCCCTGATGACCGTTGCTTGGTTTTGTTGTTGTCTCAACATTTTCTTAACACAATTAAAATTCTAATTTAGGAAAAGTNCATTTTCTTAACACAATTAAAATTCTAATTTAGGAAAAGTCTGATAACGCGGAAATTAATTATAATATTTATGGTAAAAAATCAAAATTTTTCGAATATAATATCTGGTTTTTAAGAAAATAAAAATCCAATAGATAACTGAATAAACTTTTGCTAAATGAATAAAACTATTGCTAATCTCTTTGAGTCCTAAAAATCTTCTTTTAGTGGAGTCTCATCATCCGAGGTAATGCATGACTCGGGCTTAGATTATGTAACCAAATCGATGATAGGTTCTTCCGGCTCCAAATCGACTTCCTCATCTGGGTCTTCTTCAGGGTCCTCATCTGGGTCTTCTTTAGGGTCCTCTTCCGCTCTTCTTCAGGCTCTTCTTCTGGGTCCTTCAGGTTTTGGCTCAGGCTCAAGTTTCAATGCTGGCTCCTGTTGTCTGTGGTTCCACAAAATTATGATATCCTCATAATATCCTCTAAAATCGATCTTGTCCCAATCTTCAAACAGATAGAGCTCAAAATCCATATCTCTCACGAAATAAGCCATGTCTCTCCATCGAGGTTTCATAG
>CAIGRN010102704.1:0-16227 GCA_903798345.1 Fraxinus anomala
TAAGCAATTTGTAGATTCGATTAGGATATGTTCGTCGAAGAATTTTTAAAGTTAGCATGTTATCGAAATTCAAATTTATTGTGATTTTGTCCATATTTGTTGGAGATTAAAACCAAATTTTTAGTAAATTTTGATAAAAATTAAATAGTTATGGATTCCATGAAATATTTTATTAAAATTAATTGTTAACTTTAATTTAAATTAAATTTTAAATTTCATTCAATACCAAACATTATTTTATAAAAAAAAATCTCAAAAGTCGGGGGGCACTTGCCCCCGCGGACCTCCTCAGGTTCGCCAGTGCTTGCCCCACCCTGAACCTTGCCGCATTTTCTGGAACAATGAAATTTGCATTTAAATATATCTTAGAGTGAAACAATAATATATGATTAAAGAGTATAGTGGTCCAAAATAGCTCGATCGACTTAATTTAGAGGTCAACGAATATAACTTTTGGTATATTTACATTAAATGATTAATAGCAGAAAAATCCATTTAGAAACATTTTTATTTGCAATATATTTCTACCTACTGAAAATTACAGAAAAGCTCTCTAATAGAATCCTTTTGTGTGAAAAACCCTACTGCTGTCAAGATCCATCAATTTTTTTGTTAAAAAAGTAAAAATATCAAAATTAAAAATGAATAATTATAATTTTAGTACCCAAACTTTTATTTTTTTATAAATTAAATCCAAATTTTTTATATGTACCTCCTACAATCCCAAATACTTAAAACATTATTTTTCACCCACTTCGCCTTCCTTCCCAAAAATCCAATTGAGACTCCATCCAAATTAAATTGAAAAGGGTAAAATGGTAACTTTAAAATTACCACATTAAATAAATAAACAAGAAAACCAAAAAATTAGGGGAAAAAAACCGAAAAAAAAAGGTTATCTCCTTCAAACCCCTACCCAATGCCCTTTCCTTCCACCCCCATCCATCGTTGGTACCATCGTCGTCGGAAAAGCACCACCCTTGAATCACCGCACCACCGACTCCTCCTTACCCACCAAAACCACCAAGGTTGTCAACCCAATTTTGCTCCACTCCGCTGTCGCTGTTCTTTCACCACCTTCTTTTCCATCCAAAACTTCCACCAACGTCTTTTCCTTCCAGTCAAGTCAAAATCTAGTCCATCTGAAACTTCTAATTCCAGTCAAAATCCATTTTCCCTGGATGAATTGAACCAGATTTTTCTCTAATCCGTTACAGCTCTGCCTCAAGCTGCTCCATCCATTGCTGCATTATTAGAAATTTATCCATCTAATTCTACAAAAAGGTCTTGTTTGGACCACATTATTATAGAATGAGAATGAAAAATATAATCGTTATTAGGTCCACACAAGAGATAGAAATTCAAAATTGATGACATGATATGATGAATAACGATCATATTTTTTATTTTTATGAATGAAAAATGAGAAACAAATAAGACAAAATTGAAAACCCCAACAAATCCCATCGTCACTAGTCAACGAAAAGTGGTTTAAACAAAATAAACACGACAGATATCATTAAAAATGGTTCAATACCTTGTAAGGTTTCTTATCAACAAACAGACTTAAGGGCATTTGAATCAATTTACAAAGCTTTGATGCGGAAAGGGTTCTAGAAAAGACCGATGAATAATGGTTCTTCTGTCCAAAATGATCGATCCGAATCTCCATACCCCCATTAAATAACAAAAATAAAAAAATTTATGCGTGAGAGGTAAAATCCCATCAAAGAAAACAAAACCCATATAGCGAACAAAGAAAGTCCAATAAAATCTCTGCAACAACACAGAATATGCCATGAAAAAACATTGATGGTCCAAAAAATATAGAGAAAAGTGAGGTACAAGAAACAGTCTTTATTGGATTTTAAAGGTACCATTTTACCCCCTTTCAATTTTAATTTGGGTGGAGTCTCAATTGGATTTTTGGAAAAGAAGATGAAGTGGATGGAAAATAAAATTTTAAAAATTTGAGGTTGTAGTGATACATATAAAAAATTTAGATTTAATTTGTAAAAAGGTAAAAAGTTTGGGCACTGAAATTGTAATTATTTTTTTTAAATTTTGACATTTTTTTTTATTGTTTTTAACGGAAAATTTGACGGATCTTGATGGTATGTGGATTTTTTGCACAAAATATTTCAAACATGGGAATTTTCTGCTATTTTCAATAGGTATAGAGTATATCGCAAATAGAAATATTTATAGAGAATTTTCTGCTATTAATCTTTATATTAAACTTCCAGCGACAACTATAAATCCAACATGTAATAATTTTTTTTAGTTAGTTTAAATCATACGTTAAAACTATTTAAAATCAACAATAATCTGTCAAATTTTGAAAATAAACTTGTATCAAAACATACCCAACTTAATTGCATTACAAAATAGTATACAGAAACAAACACTACTAACATCCTAAAAGCTACACCAAGAGGAGGATACACTTCCATATACAAATTTCCATGTTTCCACAAAAAGTCGTAAAAATCCACGAGAAATGACCGCAAAGTGTACATGTCGGTCCTCGTTTACCTATTAAGCCTAGAGATATTGGGGTTCTACGAGCACTACTTTCAATACTGTGTTTGAAGCAACTGAAACAAGTTCGTGTGTTCCATTGTTAGAGCCTAAAAAGTAAAAACTAGCATCAATTTTCTCTGGAGAATGACACTTCAAAGTCCAAGGAGGTGTGGTGTAGACGGTGGAGGATTTGTGAGCATATGAACAACTTCTCTCATAGTTGGCCTTGACGAACTTTCATCCTCAACACACAACATTGCAATCTTGAACATGTATATGACACCAGTTAGTGGGTATCCAGTGAGCCTGGAGTCAATTACTGCAAGTACTGATGAAGTGTTTGACTGTTGGTTGAGCTCTGATATCGTTAGTCGTATCCACTGTACAATGTCTACACCTTCACCAAACTCACCCACTGGCTTTCGACCAGTGATCAGCTCTAACAGGACCACCCCAAAGCTGTAAACATCACTCTTTTGATCAATTCTCAGTGTGTAGGCATACTCTGTTGCAATTCAAACAAAAATACAGGTCTTGTTAAAGACAAAATCAATATCCAGTTGAAATTGAGAAACAAAAGTTAATCTTAAATCAATAACCAATGAGAGAGTTTAATATGTAATAATTGGGGGAAAAAAACTGAGAGCATATCATTTATCACCATGAAATGATTTGAAATCTAATTAATGACATTTCTTCAAGATAAATTGAATGGACCAAAGTCGAATTATATGTCAAAAATGAAGAGAAAAGGGTACATATTTTATACTGTCGTTTGAAATATCGTTATCTAAAGTTAGTAGAGAGAATAGTGTCACCTGGTGCAATATAGCCATAGGAGCCAGCAATGGAGGACATGCATTCGGAGCCACCCTCATCGTTCAAAAACTTGGCGAGCCCAAAATCAGCCACGTGAGCCTCGTAGCCAGAGTCGAGCAAAATGTTATTCGACTTAACGTCCCGGTGAATAATCGAAGGAGAGCAATCATGGTGCAAGTAGCACAATCCCTTAGCAGCCTCAATTGCAATCCTGTATCTTGATTCCCATTGCAAACTAACCCCTTTTGTACAGTGCAACGTGTCCCCTAAACTTCCATGGGACATATATTCGTACAACAATAAGTTTGTGTCCTTGTTTGACACGTACCCAAGAAGTCTCACAATGTTCCGGTGTCTGATTCGTCCTAATGTCTGAATTTCAGCCGCGAAGCCACGATCATTGCCTCGACCGATTGGTAATCTTTTTATCGCGACATCAATGCTGTTAGGCATTGATCCTCTGTAGACAATTCCAGCGCCTCCTTTGCCAATAATGTTCTCTTCTTTCAAGCATTCCAACACGTCTTCTGCTTTGAAAGCGAGCTTCTGGAATGCCGTAAGTTTCCAAGTCATTGATTTTTTGAGCCGCCTCCTTCTAATCGTTATCCAAGCAACAACCAACAGTAATAAAGCTGGAATCAATATGACTAGCGTTACTACAATTTTTGACGTTCTTGAATGGCTTTCTCGAGATCTCTGCAATGGAGTTGAGGCCGAGGGACAAGACATACTTCGAGGAGGACAGAGGTTAGGATTTCCAGCGAAAAAACGATCATCGAGGTCTTTTAACAGCCCGGAGGTCGGTTTTCTGCCTGAAAAATTGTTGTAAGAAAGATCTACCAGTGTTAAACTTTTCATCAACCCGATATCACCTGGAATTTCTCCATCCAGTCTATTTCTCGACACATTCAGTGCATTCAAGTTCTGCAGCGTGGAAATTTCCTTTGGAATCGCACCGTCTAAATCATTTCGACTTAAATCAATAAAAGTTAGGTGGGTACAACGAACGATTGAACCTGGAATTTCACCTGTCAAGTTGTTACCACTGAAGTTTAACTTGGAAAGTTTCTTCAGATTAAAGATTTCAACCGGAATTTCACCGGAAAATCTATTCGTGTCTAGAGATAAGATCTCTAAATTCATCAAATTGCCAATGGCCGGAGGAATTTTTCCGGTTATCCAATTATTAGAAAGTGTTAGACTTCCAAGAATATTTGCTGAAATTTCTGCTGGAAGCTCCCCGGAGAAGAAATTATCATCCACCTCAAGCATATCCAACGCCGGCAAACTGAAAAAACCCGATGGAATTGTTCCGTTCAAGTAGTTCTTCTTTATTCTAATCCGATTTAATGACTTGCATTCGCCAAATTCATCAGGAATCGGGCCGTAAAAATAGTTCTCCATCAATATCAAAGTTTTCAACTTTTTTCCTTTACATAAGTCCTTCGGTATAGTACCGGTAAGGTGGTTATTCGTGACATCGAGCAGCAACAGCCTCCCATTCCGGCCAAGATTTTCTGGCAATTGAAGAGTGAAATTATTGATCCATATTTGAAAAACTTCAAGATTCGGTAGGTCCCCAATGAATGCCGGAATGGGACCTCGAAATTTGTTTTGAAACAAATTAATCAATGTCAAATTCTTCAATTCAGCAAAACTCTCCGGTATCTCTCCGGTGAGATTGTTAATGGACAGGTCTAATGACATCAAACTGATCAAACCCGACAGCTCAGATGGAATCCACCCCGTAAGCTTGTTTATTTGAAGAAATAATGAGTGCAAATGCTTAAGATTCCCAAGACCCGCCGGAATTTGGCCGGAAAGATTGCAACTTGCAAGATCAAGCAATCGGAGTGAGCTCGCCGAGCTTAATTCAGGTGGAATCCCACCGTCATACAAGTTAAAATATCCAAGACGAAGTACTTGGAGATTTGGAATCTTAGCTAAGCTGGCTGGAATATTTCCTGTTAACGAGTTTCCCTGTAAACCCAAATTTGTCAAGCTTTCAAACTCCGAGTAAGCTATCGGGATTTCGCCAGAAAAATAATTCCCTCCGAGTTTAAGTATTTTGAGTTTCTTCAACTTCACAAACTCCACGGGAATTTCACCGGAGAAATTATTGTTATAAATATCAAACGCTTCCAGTTCATGCATGGTGAGCACAATTTCTCCTGGAAATGTCCCATTGAACAAATTTGCACTAAGATTTACCAACCTTAAGGACATCAAATTCGCCATCTCCCCCGGAAGTGGGCCAGTGAGGTTGGTGGCGACAAGGCTAAGATTGACAAGCTTGTCCAAAAGCCCAATCTCCGGCGGAAGAGTCCCCAGGAGCGGGACATTAACGATGTTAAGTGAAATCACGCGCAAGTCCTCGTTGCATGTAACGCCGGAAAACGAGCAATGAGCAGACGGAGACGACGGCTGCATGGCGGCCCAGTCCTGAAGGCCGGAGCCTGAAGGTCCAACAATGGCGGATTTGAGGTGCAACAGAGTTTCTAGATCTGTGTATGCATGGATGATTATTGAAAACAAGGTAAAAAAGAGGAATATGTTATGCAGAAGATTAAATGGAGTCATTTTCATCTTTTTCTTGGTTGAAAATTGAAATTTGATACTATTTGCAGGGTTTATGCTATATATTCAGAGTGTACTTGTAATCTAAAGTTTTACAAAGAATGCTGTTTCTTGGACCAGTGCTAAGTGGGCCCATCATTTCCAATGCTCTGTGGAAGAAAGAAAGTAGACTTTTCACTTGCTGCTAAACTAGAGTCGGAGGAGGGTCTTTCAACTGTTTGATAAAGGTTGATTTTCATGGGCATTACAATAGATAAAGATGATGATCGATCATTTTATAATCTTAAAAACAATTTTTCAAACACATTCTAGCTTAGTATTTGTTCGATACTATTACTATGTTACATTCTGTTTTGAACAACCAATAACTCGTTGCATTATAAGGCATAATATTACCCTTTGGAGTAGATTATTAATGATAATTCGAATGCCTTAGAAATTGTGGCAATAAGGCAGAATCTATTCCCTAACCTCAAATGTTATCCACTACGTGAGAGGACAGATTCATATTCCAAATTAAAGTTGGAACTTTGCTGCTAAATTAGAATCCAAGAGAGTGACTTGAAGAATAAAGAGGGTTAACAAATTTTCATTTGGATAATTGATATTCAATGCTTATATCTGTGGTGAAAATCAAAGGTCAAATTCTAGTGTATTGCCCTGTTTTAGCTAAGAATATCACATATTATTTTTAGTTCTGTTTGACTCTTCGTCCACGATGAGGTTGTAAACTTAGCAAGAATATCTATGCAAATCAAAGTCTGTGACGCAACATCCAATCGTTCACACTAGAACTAGCATATGTAAGTATTATGGTGCTCTAAAAGAATCCATTTGATTTTTTACTGACAAAACCATGTTTAGGAACAGATTTTATCTCCAATACACTTCCTCATGTACAAGTAAATTTTACCTTTTTAGATTAACTCGTTAACAATTTTCATAAATGGACAATAACGGGACTTGAAATCAAAATATTTTGTTAGCTACCGTACCATATTACATAACTTTTTATCTTTAACAACACTAGTTATTTTTACCAATGGATTAATCACATTCACATATTTCATCTTATGTGGATGACAAGCAAAAGATCAAAGGTTTTTTTTTTTTTTTTCAAGAATTGGTAATTAATCTGTCTACAATACAATTTTAGATCATATATGATATTAGAATATATAAAAGATCTCGAGTTTGATCTGCATTGGCACCTTTTATTTAAATTGATCATGTAAATACAATAAATCCAGGATCCAAGTGTTGACCACATCCAAGATACAAACATAAATAAATTAATTTGTTTCATATCTAACAATTTAAACTTTTGATTTTTGAACGAGATTTGTACGTAGTTGCTTTGGTAAGAGTATAATATTACCAGCCAAGAAGCACGATCTATGAAATAAAGCCTAGAGAGTACATTTAATATCATCAATCGATTCTAAATGGCATAAAACCATCACTATAATTACATCATCCAAGTTTGCTTACCGTCTTACACCATCAAGAAATCACAATAGCCCTCAAGATGCAGTTCTCCATTGCATTTCTATTTGAATTCGACCGTTATTTGAGTCTATCAGGTGGTATCTCTCGTTGATTCGCCTGTTTTGGACAACATCTGTGAGGTATATATCCACGTATCCCAGAATTTCCTAACCGTCAAAAAGATTTAAACATTGGTTAGTATAATGATGGTGTGATAGGACAAGCATTTGAACAAAACTAAAGAATGTAATTAGAAAAACCACCTGTGTCAGGTTAGACATCTTTAGCCTACTCACATGAGCCTTCTTCCTTCCTTCCTTCCTTCTCTCTCTCTCTCTCCATTTTTTAAAGAAATGTCATGTTGACTGGGCCGACACAGATCTTATGGGGGGCCTCACTCAGATATGCCAAACAAAGGATTAAAGACACGGTTACTGATCTTTTAGAAAAACTTATTGTTGCTCGATGAACTTAAACTTTGTTAGATTTAGGTTCACTCCATCTAGATCCGTTAGTATAGCTAACGAAAAGGGTGATGTCGCAACCTACTTTTTGCTAAGTAGCTTAGCTTTTCCATTATTCGAACTAAAAAACATAAACGAAATAATCAAATTATAATGAACTTTGAAGTGAGTGACCCAATTGTAAAAAAAGTTCAAGTTTAGTGATCTTGGAACAAATTGAATGCGAGTGACCAAGAAGAGATTCACTAGAAATTTTAGTGACAACTAGTGTTTTTCCCACCAAACAAATCTATATCCATGCAGGAGTGATAAGGATGAAAATTGACGAGGGCTATAAGTACCTTATGGCGCAGTAGACCCATTCTTGATGAAACACTAATTACTTCAACATGAATCCTTTCATTTGTGGGTGGCTCCTCCAGCATAAACTGAAACTCCTCATCCCATCTTGGATCTCAGTTTTTCTTCACTGACTACAAATTACCAAACCCATAAATTAACTTATATTTTAAGAATTTCAATGTTTCAAAACCTAGTAACAGGAAACAAAACCTCAAACCATTAACTCATATCAATATAAGTAGAACATTACACAGGCTCCATTTTCTATAAAGCTACTGATACTTAGCATACTTTTATGGTATGTTTGGTAAAGTTAAATCTTGCTTATTATATTGTCTAGTTGTCTTTCCTACCTTGTAGTAACCATGTCATTATGGGATTAGGAAACTCACTGATGTTTTTGGCTCAAAAGGTGTGTTTGGACAGTATTAAGCGAGAAAATGAAGTCTTTTGCTATTGTATTCTCTAATTCTACGCAATGATATCCCCTGGCATAAACAAGCCATTTTGTTGTTTATAAAGGGGCAAAAGCTCATTTCGTTGCTAACGGCAGTTAATGCTAAGGTTGCAACGAAGTTTATCCGATTCACAGTTTATTTCCCAAAAGCTCCTCAAAGACATAAATGTAATACTTCGTCAAAAGTAACCTTTGTTTTTCTCTCCTCCCCTCTGAAAAGTAGACGGACAGATGGATTTGTGTGGTGCTTCCCTTCTAGATCTTGAGCTTCATGGACTATAACAACGAGCAAGCCACTGCCTTCAGGCACTCCTTCTGGAGCCTTCTGCACTGAGTTCGAATCTTCAATATCATCCGGTATCTCATTATCTTTGAAAGGTTTGTAATTGACTTCAACTACTAGTTGCCCTCGTGACTTTTCATTTTGAACATCCTCTGGGTTTAGGTTTTTAAGAAGATCAAGAGTCAAAACTTTTGGCTCTTCCGGAGCAAGCTCTTTTAATGGGACAACGTTCAAGCCCATCTTGTCATGTGATCCAACCTAAACAAAAAGGAAAAAATGAGGAAATTGGGGAAAAATAATGGAAGTCGTGTGTTAAAGCGTGTTTAGCTTCATTTAAAATGTTTACTTATAAGTAAATAAGCATGATCAAAATTCAATATAAGTAACTTATTGGAAGTTACTCATCCAAAACATGTTTTGATAGTCAAAGAAAGCAGTATAGACAAGGAAGCAAGATGCCATATTCAATTTCATATGCATATCTTGATTTGTTCCATAATGATAACTAAGAAAGAAGGATACCTGTTCCCAGTCATACACGGAAAGCACTAAAACTTGTGATTCTGTGTCCTTAACAACAAAAGTAAATTTCTCATTCCATTCGGGGTTCAAGTTTTTGTGTTTCACAGTTGTTTTCTTTGATGAAAGTTTGTCTTCAGAAAATTTTAGCTTCACGTAAGGGTCTGAAGCCCCCAAAAGATCTTTTTTCTTAAGTTTCATTGCCCTAAGAACCTTCACATGAAGAATCCCGACTGCTCTCTTCATTGCTCTGTCAAATGACCATGTCATATTTAGTTAAATTTAGAAAAAGTAGCCAGTAAAATGCTGGGAAAACACTTGAACTTACTTTGAGGGATCCATTATCTGAACCTCAAGTCTTTTAGGCCATAGACACATATTTGCAACCTGATCTTTTATAAGTTCCTGAAGAAGCACAAACACTCACAAGGATTAAAAATCATATATTGCCATAAGCTTTCATTCTCAAAATTAATCCTTAAGCCACCTGGTCTTTGTCCAACTCTTGGTCAAAAATTGTTTTCTCAAAATTAATTCATTAAACATCCTTTTGGATGCAACCTCTAAACCAGAGAAACAAATGAAATTCTGAGGAATTTAAAATTTATAGGAGGACAAACATAGAGTATCACCTGAACAAATCTGTACAGCCCAGGAATTGACATAGCATCTGCCCCTAGCAGCTTCAGTCCAAAGTCAACATGAGGCTGCAAAGCAAGATTTAGACACAAAATGATTGTCAGACTTACAAATGTATGATGCATGGCATTTAAATATGCTTTAGTCCTGCAAATAGTAGAACAAAAGAATATTATCTTTTTGATAATTTGCGTGTATAAATGGACAACAGCAAAAATGAGTAGAGTAGAAGAGAAGAACGAATTCAAATTTTCTCCAAACCCTGCTAAAATACATTCCTATTTTTCCTTTATATTATCAACTAGATATGAGTCTGTCAACATGCACCTTTTCCATAAGAGAAACAAATATATTTGCGAAACAAGGAATGCTGGGAACCAGTGGCTTTAATGTGATACGTGGAGAAGCAAAAACTTGCAAGTCGAGCACCTGAAATACACCAAAAAAATTACTAAATGAATTGTTCAGCTGCAACAATGCTTTAAACAGATTGTGGCACAAGAGAATGAGAGAGAGGGAGAGAGGTTTCCAAATATGAAGTAACAACTATACGTTGATCCAACTATCCAACTAGTAATTCGTTCTTCCATCATAATTGATAGAACCAATACCTGGACACTGGCTTTTAGACCAAATGCCTTCACAACCACAATGATGTTAGGATTACCGGCCCACTTCAAAACTGGTTCCATTATCAACTCCTTCTCTTCTGTGGAATAAACTTTCATTCCTGGAATGATATGTCAGTTTAATAAAATGATACCATGTTGAATTATAGGGAAAGCAAATGCCGCAGACAAAAGGGCAGAAAGAAACTAAATGAAGCAAGAAGCATAATTCTTTAGGTACCAATCTATTTGATAGAGAAAATAACATTTTCTCTTTTCTATCATTTATTAGTCAGGGGCCAAGAAGATTGATTGAAGTCGCTGCTGTGCAGGAAGTTAATTACATGGCAGCTTTATGATGGGAAATCATAGTTTGAGGAAGTAAAGGCCAAAGGCAACTAAAACAGGGAAAAAAAAAGGGAAGGGAAAAATAGTAAACACAAAAAGTAAGAAAGTTTTTCTTGCTTACCAATAATGAAGAGAACTTGCAATGTAGGACAACACAAATATCATACATACACAAAAAGTTGACAATAGACACTGCCTTAACAACCACAATTACTATGTTACTTTTGACATGTTTTGTAAGGTGGATTAAATGGTGTCACATAACAAACACATCCACTATGTGCCAGCAAGTTCTATGAATAAAAGTTCTTGTTACACTTCCGAGGAAATGAAAGTGAATTATTTCCTTCAAATAAATGCATTGCAAAAATATTAGAACTTCTAAATTTAAATGGTTCTCTAGAAACTAGGGTCGAGAATGAGCTGCTAAACCTTGAAAAGTAGGCGGTAGACAGCCCAAAGTTAGTGTTTCAAATTCCACTGAGTCAATTTTGTATTTTGGAATTTGCTCGGCTATGATTGGCTCTGCTATTTTCTTTGCCACCTTGCAAATTGACTGAGGACCTTTAGTTGTTAGTATTGAATTCAAAAAAGAAAGAGTTACATCAAAAGCATGCAAGCAAACAAACCTTATCCAAATATGGCCACATAAGTTCAATGAATTTGTTTAGCCAATCAATCTGTATTAGAAAAAAAATTAGACCAAGAATAATTATCCTGTAAAAATTATGCAATAGAGTAGAGTAAAAGGATAATTTACCCGATCATAATCTGGATTTTTTATCCAAAGGGGTATCTCTGGGAGCAGCCGTTGGAGACTCTTAGAATCTTGCTCAACTAAAGAACGGACATCAGGATCCTAAATAGAGCACATTTCAGTGAATGAAAATAAACTCATCTACATATTTTCTTCAATAATAGAGGGGCAGATAGATTTCTGCCTTTCTTTCCCACACACACACACACACACACACACACATATATATATTTGGAATGGTGGAATTTTCATCGATATCATTAAACTCATCACAACTTTTATCAGCTCAAAGTAGAGACTGTATTTAATGAGGAAGATTTGGAGGAAAGTTTCAAGTCTATCACTTCATATGAATTGGATAGATAATAATATCTACAACTATGAAACTAAATACAGATAAAATTAGGTGCAAGAATTTTTACAACAGGTTAATTTACTAAATATTATATTCCACCAGCATATATTCTGCAAACATTCAGAAATTTGAGTGCTCAACAGAACCGTAGAGGAATCTTCATCATAATCCGTTACTGTGATTCTCCAGAGTAAAAGGTCGACTGAGAAAATGAGTTTATATTGAATCATTTCGTAAATTAATATTGTCTGCTAAAACATTGATTTGTTTACTTCAATCACCGTGCACCAAAACGTGTAAACCAAGAGTACTGGCAAAAGCAAAAAAACACTGTATTGATGTCAAAAACTGTTGCGATACTACTTTCATGGAATTGAACTAAATGAAAGTGTTATAATGCTGGAATTTTACAGTTGTACAAAGAAAATTTCAATTCGGGCCTACTATTTATTTACCCCTCGTCCCTTTGTATTGGCGAGTGGGCTAAAATTAGCTGTCTAGTCATGTCAAGCTACATTGTTTCAACCTAGGATTGTGTGCCAATGTCTGTTTGATGCAATTTGATTGGTTAGTGAGGTCGGCTGCGACGGAGTTATGATGACACTTAGGTCTTAGGCATGTGTCCTAAGCCATCTTGTCATGCTCTTGATTGGTTGATTTGGATGGTCCTGCTTTCATGGGAGAGCACTTCCTCTTTCATACGTCATGATGATGTTTCTATATGACGTCTCTTGTAGTCCGACTCCGACCTCCATCATTTGGGCATTGGACCAAGTTGCTGAGCTGACCTGTCTGAATCTCTCGACAGGAAGGCTTCTTTGACTAAGTCACAATGAGCTCCCAATTCGATCGACTTGGATTTCATACCAGCAACAACACATTTTAGGGTTGATAGTTTTAAAAGTTCAAGCACGTGTAAAACAATGAATAGTTCTTCTCCTCCATTGCTCCTCCAATTGAACTGAAGTTTGGAGTTTCTTTTTCTTTTTCTTTTTCTTTTTGAGAGTCCCTTTTGGGCGATATAGGTCTCAATTTGGAGGAAAGTGTACTTGGGGTTGACTATAGTTTCTCAAAAGAAGTGTAGAAATTTCAGACTCCCTCCAGACTTAATATATAGAAATGAATGATGCAGCCTAAAATTGTTAACCATCAGCAATTCCCATATTATCAAACTCCTCTGTACTATCAAATAACAAATAAAAAACAAGCAGCAAATAAAAAGAAAGAACTTCAGACAAAGATAATCTTGGAAAGATCAAATGTAACATAATATATAGAATCATGTAAACAAGGATGCAGGAAAAAGAAGACTGACCTTGACATCAGTTGGTTGGGAGTAGATAAATATGAAATACCCAATCACAAGCCCAATTGAGGCCCCAAATCCGAACCCGAAAACACCCAAAATTGTACTCACTATACCCATCTCTAAGACTCTGGTTCACCAGGAAAAACTGAAGAAAAATGAAGCTTGGTGCCCTTAAATTTCCATTTCAAGAAAAGACGGATAAAATCTTGATTAACAAGGACAGTATATTCAAGAATCACATGACCCCAAATTCTCTGCAATAAGGCAACCTCTAGAAAAAAGAAAGCATTGCAGAGAATAAAGTAGTAGAATTATGCTTCAACAGATCAAGAAAATGAAGAATGGAGCCCCTAAAATTTCATCTCTAGGACATCAGTTGCAGAATCTTGATTAAAAATGGACTGATATTCAAGAATTACATGACCTGAAAGTTTTTGCAATAAGACAAGCTTTAGATAAAGAAAAAAACATCTGCCCCCCACAAAAACTGGGAAGCAAATACTAGAAAATGTGAAAGTTTTTAGAGATTTATGAGATATTTTATTACAACCATTATAAGGAGAGCAATCAATGAAAAATTAATTCTTGGGCGATCTTAAAATATTCGACCACTCATTGTATCCATACATAACGGCTTTTCCAGCATGAAGTTTTTTAAGAAACCAAGTGTGTGTTGAAATTGAGTGTCAGTAACGTAGTAACGTCCCACTGTATTGGCTTTATTGTGTTTCAAGAGAGTCGGATCGAATGGAATGGAATCACGAATCAATAATTTTTTATTTTTTTTTTACACAGTGGAACAAATGGATTGTTTAAAGATATGGAATCAAACCCGAGTCGAACCATTTGGTTCTAATTTGATTTAATCTAGTTTTATTTTTAAAATTTTTAAACTTTTACCATATCCATAAGTCAGTAATATATTTCAAAAAAATAAATAAACATTCGGCAAGTTCAAATTATCTATTATCGAGATCACAAAAGTCCAAACAAACAAACAAAATATAGTCATAATTTGAATACACGTCAATTTTCATTCCAAAAACACAATATGTCTAACAAGTAATAACAATGATTCATTAAATTAATTGGAATATTTTTTACGACACACCCCCACAATAAATTATGAATTATGTGAAACTTTTAAATTTTACTTTTACAGGTAACTATTAACCCTTTAATACTCCATGAATGTTTATTAGATTTTCCTTTATTTGTGAAGAACACAAATAATTCATACAAGAAAAAATAATTTAAAGGCTCTTAAGTGATTGACTAAGTTCATTTTTTGATTTTGAAAGAGTTTCCTCCACTGACGTGATGAAATAAGGTGCTGGTGTGCCACAACGTTGTGTAAATTGAAAATGAGTGAAAGATATATATATAAACCGAACCAGAACTAAATAATAATCTGTTCGAAGAATTAAAATCATTATTTTGTTTTTTTGTAAAATCGAATCGAACCGCTCAATTTGGTTCGTTTTGATTTGGTCTAAACATTTTGTCCACCCCTACTGATATGACAGAAGAGTAGGCCAAATGATTTTATTGGCCAAGAAGGGATCGAAACCAAATCCATCAATATTGTCGTTTGATTATGATAAGAATTACTGTTTGCATTTCACCGTTTTGTTGCTTTGTTTCCCAAACCCGTTCTTCGCGGTATGAACTGCCACATGTTAGACTTATTTCCTTTTAACTTATTTCGGAAGTTTGACAGCATGTTTTACAAAGCATTAGAATTTACTTATAAAAGTAAATGAAGTAAGAATTATGTTGACGTTAAAATCTAGCAGAGACTTCGCGTCAACAAAACAAACCAATGGATTAGTTGAACTTATTGTGCTATAAGCTTTGGAGTGTTTGGTTGTCGGTAGGAAGATGCGACGGTAAGAAACACTTAGGCACTTTGACGATAAAAGAGTTTGGAGAGTGAATTGAACAGGATTTTAGCTATGATAATGTCAATAGGTTGTCGACTTGTCGTAAACAAGTGGAGGTAGGCTATATTTATAAAACATAGAGGAGAGAAAATAATGAAGTCCTTCTTGCCTTAGACACGACGTTGTCTCCATCATGTTTGTGATACGATGCCTCTCATAGTCCTTGTCACTAATGAAGTCCTGAGTTTCAAGAGAAGACATGTGGAGATTGTTTGAGCCATGCTTTCTCTAAGTGAGTGCTTGCATTGGATGGTTGCTTTTGTCATTGTGTTCGTTGGTGTCAAGGCAAGGAGTTTAGTAAGGATAGATACATGTGGAGTTGGATTAAACAACGTAGCTCAGCCTTGCAACGTAATCAGCTCAAGCAAGACGATGATTCACTGTCCTCTTACTTGGTTGCATCTTGAGGCACGCCATCGTCACAAAGTTGCTCCTTAGTTGTTGAGGTTTGACTTCTTGTTAGATGAATCTAGCCATGGCAAAACGGCTCGAAAGCCCGAGCCGAGCCGGCTCGCGGCCCGTGAGCATCGAGCTGAGGCTCGGGCTGAGCCTCGTTTTCGGGAACCGGCTCAAGCCCGAGCCAGCACGTGTGGCTCGGCGGGCAGGCTCCGGCAACGGGCCATTCCGGCTCGAGCTGTTGCTGCCTGCTATGATGGTTTTTTTCACGTATTTTTTTCACCTTTTTTTTTAAAGTCACAGTCAATTTGAAATTCAATTTTTGAAAAAACAGATACATTTTTTGCTATAAATACGTGAAATTTGTTTTAAAACTTCATAACAATTTACTTCAATTAAT
>CAIGRN010102719.1:0-21145 GCA_903798345.1 Fraxinus anomala
AGCGATTTTGAACTAGCCAATTTTTGGACTTTTTGCTCATCGCTATGTATCTTTACTTCAATTCAATATAAACCAAAACCTCATAGCAGAATTTAACTTGCAATGAGGGACGTTCCAACTAGGCTGGCCCTTCCATAGCGCCATCATCATCTGTCGCCACTTAGGCTTTTCATTTAAACTGATTTCAATCAGGTGTGCCTATTGCAGGCATTACATCATAAGAGTCATGGCTACAATATTTACATACATTCATCAATTGGATGTAATTGGAGGTCAAAGGAGTGAAATATAGTTGAAGTATTTTTCACAAATCAATTTCCAGCTGAAGAATTTATACTATGGATTTTTAGCCTCAAATTGAGACCCATGTTTCGGATAGCAAATGTTCGAATTGGAAAAATCGTATTTCTAGGAGAAGCGGAGCCCTTTGAATTAAATTTCCAACACATTTTGAATCAACTCAATCGAATAACTGTAGAGATATTTATGACTAAAATACTGAAAGCTGTTCAGAGACGAACATGCGCGCGGACACATGCAAATTATCTCACGCGCACGTCCATGACTTTCATCTACCGAGAACAAAATCAATAAATGGCAGGCGTACAAAGAAATATACGGCGTGCGCGCACAGGCCATTTCTGAGCCTGGACGGCCCAATTTCCTTGTTTCGTCTAAATTCTTATAAAAATCAAATTTAACATATTTTCTGGAGGAGGTGAATGGCATGAACGAGAGAGAACATATCAAATCCTATTTTTCACCATAAGGGAGAGGCTAGACAAGATTCAAAGGCAATTAACACAAGAGATTGAATATTCAAAGTCCGGGTTGAAGATTAACGGAGGAGAAATTGATTTTTCACTTTCAATTCATTGTTTTTCATTCCGGGTGATATTTTTCCAAATCTTTCTGTGTGATTTACATAACAATATGATAGGCTAATTATTTTCATGTATTGGATGAAGATAAACCTGTTATTATTTATTTTTAATTTAAGACAAGTAGTTAGTTAATATCTTGATTTTCTTGATTAATCTTGCATGCATAATTTTATTATTTGATTGCTTGATCACCAATTAAATATATAGTTGTTTGTTGTAGTGTTAGGAGACTCACAATAAGTCTAGAACATTGTTTGATTAATATGCGTGCGATAGATATTAGAAATAATATTTATCACGTTTGTAATTTTTGAAATAATCTAAACTTTAATGCGTTCTATTCATTCGAATTCGGATTTGGAATAGATTCGGGTCGTGATTAGAATATATTTAATTTGTCTTGAAAAATATAATTAATTACAATAGATTTATCAATTGTCAAGAATGCATGAATGATATTAGCTACATAATTGAGAATTAAAATAGATAAGAATAGGTGGATTTGTAATCCAATATATTCATTCTATATAAATACAAAACTCGTTACAAGCTTTCGTAGAATAAGTTAGAATAATTATCAACCACAATTCTATTTTGTTTGCTCACTTTGAATTTGAATAAAAACTAATTCACTTGATTGAAATTTATTCCCTGTGGGACGACAACTCTTAACTCATCATGTATTACTTGTCAACGATCCCGTACACTTGCGGGTTTTATCCAAACAGATACCCACCAAATTTTTGCAATCTTACTAGTTACTTCTGATGCTTATGATGCTTCAGGAGGCGGTTGCCACCTATCCAACCATATATATTTCTCCCACTGGTTCTCTTGCCCTGAATTGTCGGTTCTATATGTAAAATTCACCAAGCAACAATATTTATCTAGTCACTTTTTATATTTCATGGAAAATACAGTTACTTTTTTTCTTCCAATAAACCTTAAGAATCTTTTCAGTATTGGTTCATTTATGCTTGATGCTCGAACAACATTTGAATGATATATGAGTTTATAAGATATAGTGTCCGAGTTGGGGAAAAGTTAGATGGTCAATGCATGTAAATGATTCTCATACCTTCAAAAAACAGTTTAGATTTCTCCTACTAGGAGGAGTAAGTTTGATGCAAACTTCTTGTGCAATATTAGCAAATTGCTCTCTAGTTTTCCATGTGGAACGTGACAAAGATCGTGTTATTGGTCAATTTTCAACTGAAACTTAGTACTTACTATAGGAAGATAAACTTTTTATGCTATATGTATGGAGACGGACAGAAGAAGTAAGGAAAATTCCAGTCTTTTGATAGATATTCGAGATACAAATCCTTGCCCATATTTTAATTACCTATTATTATGCAACAAAGTTCCAAGTTGTGAAATCTTAAAAGTCTGGATTCTGTAAATTAATTTTTTGACAGACCTGACCATGTGCATACTGTTATCTGATGAATATGTTCTCTCCACGATTGTTTACCTCAATTATTCAACATATTTACTTGTGTTACTAAATTCCGTGTTAGTTCTTCAGTTTAATATCAAATGTTTCTTCTGTGTATTTATTAACCTGAAAAAACCTCTAAATTACCATTGCCACATGGGGACTCAATGGATCATCCCAGAATTATTTGCCTCATGCGTTATATATATTAAGGGATAAAATCCCACGTCCAATAAAGATGAATTAAATTATAAGGATTTGGATTACTCTTCTTAATGAGGTTGACTTTTTAAGATAAAACTTCAAGTTTTAATTTGGTATCAGAGCTCATTAAACTCTGACGAGGAATTCGATCAGATTAAAATTAAAAAAATGAGCACCTCAAAGAGCCATCAGCTTACCAGCTTATAAGGAGTTGAACTACTTCTCTTAATAAGGTTCGTCTTTTAAGATGGAACGGGAGCCTTTCAGATTCCAAGAACTTAAAGATCTCTGGCAGGGAATTATAGTATCCGGTTGTTCTCTTGGTACCAGAATTAGTATCTACATTATCTAATGAGTTTATGATGAACATGATTTATTCCAATGTCCAAATTGTTCTTTCTTTTAAGGGATATGGGTGGTTGCATAAGTTTTGAATGAGCACGAAGATATTAATGGGTTCAAATTGTCTCCGGATTTTTATTAATAGTTACGGTATATATGCCTTCTGCAATTTTTCATATGACTAGGATCTAGGTGCGTGCGGCCTTTAATTTTATATTTTTTCATACGTTTGATATATCAATTGAATTTGTCAGTTTTGAACATCATGCACGAATTTCCTTATGTCACTTCTATTGTATCTACTTTCTCAAGCAAGTATCCTTGGCTGGTATTCTTCTCTATTTCACTATCTCACCCTCGTCTCACTTAAAGAAAGTATCACCCGAAATACGAGACAATGGGCTCTGCACTGGGTATACATGATAGTGGTTCTGTTACGAGGGAAACCAACTTAGTTTGCAGATCCTAATGAACCTTTGGATAAGCTTCTTTTGAAGAGGAAATTTCGTCAGTCATTAATGGCATTTGCTGATAGGTAATGATATATCCCCCGTAGAACTACATTATTGTGGTGGTTCTTGGTCTAAAGATGTTAGAGCATGTCGATTCTCATTTTTTCTTCCTTGCAATTTAGTTGTTTAGCTGGTGAGAGTGTACATCTCTATGGCGAAGTTCAACAACTTGAAAAAGTTCCCCATTATGATCATGTAAGAAGAATTTACATAGCACGACATATTATCAACAAATACATAGCTCTAGGTACAATAACACACTTATTTTGAATTTTGTGGTATTAAGTATCTTATAGAATACTTCATTCTACTATTCTTGATGATTACAAGGTGTCTTTATTGTTGGGATTTTCGTATGAAGCTAGTTTGTCAAAGTTGAATATAAATCATCAAACGTATAAAATTGTAAAGAACAAACACACAATACCAAAACTGTTTACACAGTTCAACCAAAAATTGCCTAATCTGGGGGGCTCAGGAATAGCCTATTCAACTAGTGCAAACACTACCTTCCAAGAGAGAGAGATTACATCAAACCATCATGTTCTAGTTTTAGTCACTGATGGAAAACGATCTCCTAAAACAAAGAGTGTAAACACACAGATCCAACCCAACACTTAGGATATAACTACACGAAATCAGCCACTCTTTCAAGCCTGATTTTACACAAGAAATTCACCTACAAAGTAGCTAGATCAATTATAGAGAACCGAAAAAGAAGAAATTATAGACTCAAGGAGCCAAAGACAAAGAAAAACCAAGAGTCCAGAAAACTCGGAAGTCGTATCACCCAAACAGAAACCCGACGATATTATCACAAGAATAGCTCTCAGCCATCGGTTTCATCTAACGGTCCAAATCAGATCTAAACTAGCACAATCCGTCTAATAGCCTAGCTACCAATAAATGGGTGCCACATAAGCAGCAATAACCAAATAAGCAGCAAACGGCAGTTGATACAAATAACACCATTTTAAATGTGTTTTGAGAAATACAACTCTCACATTCTTCACCTTGATTCTCAATAACACAATCTCTCTTGGTTGTAGAACTTGCACATGGAAAGGCCGTTCATCATCATTGCCCAGTACCTGCAAAGAAATTTACCCTGTGTAAATATGTAATAAAGATAAACACAATTTAAACTTACCTACACGTAGAATTTTAGTCCTCATATCTGAGGGATTTTTATTTGAATGCATTTTAACTAGATTAACTTTACCTTGAGACAATTTTTCTCTAATAAAATAATAATTCACCTCAATATTCTTTGATCTTTCATGATAGACAGGACTTTTGCTAAGCCCCCGTTTGACACCCATTTTTTTTCCATCTCATTTTGCTACAGTTCATGCCTGACATTTGAATGTTTAAATTCATAATTATTTGTCAGCATAATTAATGTCGTTCAGCCATTGTGTCAGCATGTTTAATGTTGTTTTATTTTTTTGGACAATTTCGCCCCCAAATTCAATTGGCTGTTTACATCCTTGCCCTCCATCATTTTAACACAAACATTTGAAAGCCACCTACCATCAATTCAATGGCAGATTCGGAATGTTAAACAATATGAAACTCATCTAACAGCCAATGTCATGTAATGGCAGATAATTCGTCCTTGTGGTCTAAGATAGGGCCCACAACTGTAGTAAAATGGATTGAAAAAATTGTCAAAAAATGGGTGTCAAACGGAGGCTAAGTAAAATAGCACTCTGACTATCAGTAAATATTGTAGGAGTATCATGCATGAAGTTACATGAAGTTCAATTCTTTTAAAATTTCTTTTAACCAAATACATTCCTTAACATCTTCAGTTATGGCTATATGTTCAGCTTCAGTGCTGGATAATTTAACTAAAGGCTGTAATTGAGATTTTCAAGTTATGCAATTGTCACCAAGAGTAATGAAATATGCTGTAGTTGATTTTCTGCTATTTTTATTACCAACAAAATCAGTATCTATATAATCTTTAAAGGTTAAATTTTCATATCTTTTCTCATACACAAGGTCTAGATTTAATGTCTCAACTATATATCTTAACAACCATTTCATTCCAGTCCAATGAAGCTTACCAGGGTTGGACATAAACCTACTTAGAAAACTAATTGCATAAGCAAGGTTAGGTTAGGTTGTTATCATAGAAAATATGATAGAACCAATTGCATTTGCATATGATATATTTTCCATCTCTTTCAATTCTTATTCAAATTTAGGAGAGTAGGAATGGGAAAGGTTCATGTGACCAGCAAGAGGTACATTAACAGTTTTGCTTCCTTTCATCCCAAATTTGGTTACAACTTTATTTAGATATGCCTCTTGTGTTATAGCTAACTTGTTCTCAAGCATATTTCTATTTATAACCATTACAAAAAATTTCTTAGCACTTCCTAAATCTTTCATATCAAACTCAGATTTTTAAAGATCTTTTAATTTTATGATTTGAAACTTGCTAGGGCTGGCTAATAGCATATCATCAACATAAAGCAGTAAGTAGACTTCACACCCACTCTTAATGTTATTATAGTATAAACAAGCATCAAATCACTCATTTTAAAACCTATCTTTAGTACATATGCATCAAACCTTTTGTGCCATTGTCTCGGACTTTGTTTCAGTCCATACAATGATTTTTCCAGTTTGCATACACAATCAGCTATATTCTTAACCTCAAAACCTTGAGACCGACTCATGAAGATATCTTCTTCCAATTCCCTATGTAAAAGTGTAGTTTAACATCAAGTTGTTCAAGTTCCCAATTGAATTGAACAAGAAGTGCAAAGACCAACCCGATTGTCTTATATTTGATTACAGGTGAGAATATCTCATTGTAATCAACCCCTTCTCTTTGGGTATACCCCTTTGCTACTAATCTCGCTTTAACCCTCATAGGATCACTAGGGTTGTTTCCCTCTTTAGGTTTGTAAATCTATTACAACTATTTTGTGATCTTTAGGTTTCTTAATCAGTTTTCATGTTTTGTTCTCAATTAAAGATTGCATTTCTTCTTGCATTGCCCTTATCCAGTTCCCAGATTTTTCCTATTAACTGGTTCTTCATAAGATGCTGGTTCAGCTTGTTCAAGAGCTTCACCTGAGACTAAGGTAAAGTCAGTTAGGTTAAATAACTCATACCTAGTATTATGTCTGATTTGTCTTCTTTCACTATCCCTAGTAAGTTAATAATCTTGACTAGTGGTATGCTCAGTAGCATCATTAGGTTCTTCAAGTTCAATTTCAATTTAGGGTTCAGTCACCTCAACAGGTTTAGGTTTAGGTTTAGATTCAGATTCTTGATGTACATGATTATTATCATCATTTTCAGGTCTAGGTAAATCAAACTTAGCTAGCTTCACCTCATTATGAACAATCTTGACACTTTCAGATTTGTTTGATTTATCAGTATCTCGTTTTAAGCATGGCATTTCAGATTCATTAAGACTACATTTCTGTTATTAATTATCTTGATACCTTGGACACCTAAAACTCATAAAATGTACCCTTTCACACCCTCTGGGTAGCCTAACATCACACACTTAATAGCCATTGGCTCTAGTGTTCCTTCGACTGATGTGCATATGCAGCACATCCAAAAATATTTATGTGATTTAACTTTGGAGGCTCCCCTATCCACAGTTCTTGTGGAGTTTTAAAATCTATACTGCTAGAATGGGACCTATTGATCAAATAAGCTGCAATACAAGCAGCTTCAACCCAAAAACCTTTGGCTAAGCCAGAATTAATTAACATACACCTGACTTTGTTCATTATAATCATGTTCATTCTATCAACAACCCCATTTTGTTCATGTGTGTATTTTACAGTTCTATGCCTCATTATCCCCTTTTGCTTGCAGAAGTTATCAAATTCAAAATTACAGAACTCAAGCCAATTATCTGTTCTTAATGTTTTTAATTTTGTCTCTAACTGATTTTCCACATATTTGAGCCAGGTTCTAAATTTCTGAAAAGTTTCAAATTTAGCTTTTAAAGGATAAATACAAACATTTCTAGATTAATCATCCATAAAGGATAAGAAGTACTTACTTTCACCAAATGTGGAATGCTTGTCAGGGCCCCATAAATCAGCATGTACATAGTCTAAGTCTCTATTGGTTCTATGTAAGCTGATTTTAAAATTCACCTTGTGGGACTTACCCGACACACAAGTCTCACAGAAATCCAATGTTTCAATATTATCTTTTCCAAGTAATTTTTGGTTACTTAAAAATTTTAACCCTTTAATACCAATATAAACCATTCTGTTGTGCCATAGTTCAGATTTGTCTTTATTAATAGTAAGTAGAATGGAATCAGGTGCAGTTACTGTTTTGCCTTCAAGATAGTATAGACCATTTATTTTAGGTCCTTTCATTACAATTAGAAAACCCCTCATAATTTTCAGAACTCTATTTCCAGATTTAAAAGTATATCTCTCATCTTCAAGAGTCCCTAAAGAAATAAGGTTTGTTTTCAGATTTGGGACATATTTCACATTCTTGATTGGCTTAACAATGCCATCTTACATTTTGATGGCAATGTCACCAATCCCAATCAAAGTCTGAGAGTTATTGTCTCCCATATAAACATTTCTTCATTCTATTTCTTTATAATTATAAAACCAAGACTTTTCAGAGCACATATGAAAGGTGCACCTTGTGTCCATGATCCAATCTTCATTAGGCTCTTCATTAGACACATTTAGTACATGTAGACTATCCAATTCAGATACTATGTCAGCATTACTTAGATCATTATTATTCAGGTCATTTTGTTTCTTTTTCAGTCAAAGCAGTCCCTTTTAAAATGTTCCAACTTCCCTTAGTTAAAACATTTCTTATTACTTCTGTCTTTTGACTTAGATCTAGTTTTAGATCTCCCTCTTTCTTTCTTACTCTGAAAATTAAATTCTTTCTTTTCAAATCTTCCTCTTACAAACAGGCATTCTTCTCTTAAGTTGGTTCTATTATCTCTTATTACCTCTAACTCTCTAGACCTTAATGCGTCTGTCACAATTGCTTGTGTAAGTGTATCCCTACCATATTTTATGGCATTCCTATCATCTTTATAGGATTAGAGTAAAAGTTCAGCAATATAACAGCTAATTCCTCATCCTCAAACTTTTTTTAATCATTGTGTGCTAGGCTCTTAACAATTATGCTATAGTCGATTAGGTTTACTTCCAAATCTTTTCCAGGGTCCATCTTAAAACTAAACAACTTCTCTAACAAATATATTTTGTTAGACAGAGTCTTAGTTAAGAACGGGGCATCTAAAGCAGTCCATAAAGTTCTAGCAATTTTAGCACTACCAACTTGTCCAATAATGTTATCAGATAAATGCAAAATTGTAGAGCTATATACAATTTCATTCATCTCTTCAATTTCAGCAGGTTTTGCTTTCAACTCATTAAGAAAAGTTTCAGGATCATCAAGGGCCTTTACAGCCTTTTGTTGGACCAGAATGATCATCATTTTCTGCTTCCATATAGAATAATCCCTCTTTCCATCGAATTGTGATAATTTGACATTCGAACCCATTACGGATTCTATAAAAGGATGGCTTGTACCCGTGGACATAACAGAAAATGTTTTTGAAAAACAATTTTCAGATAATCTGTGCAACGAAACCACAGAGTAAAGAATGTCCAGAAATTGAAGAACAGTAAAACAAATATTTGACAATATAGTTAATTAATTCAACCAGGAACAACAGTCAAATATATATGAAGGTATGAAAGAAGCTCAGACAGATTACAGATATATGATACAGATATATGTATTTCAAAATTTCAAATTAATCAAAAGAATTAAAAAAAAAAACATATATCCTAGTATGCAAATATCATCAACAGAAATCACCAAATCGAAATTTAAAAAAGGTTTTGAAGGATCTTACTAATACTATTAAAAATAGTATTATTAACACAGTCTTCAATCGAGCCCAACAGTTAGAGCCTTTGATCAACCAACAATCTTACCTAAAACCAATAAATCAATCAGTGGTGTCTTGCCCAGATTTAACACCGGTCAATTTAAGATACCCAAAATAATACACTATCTATTTAGATCTTTGAAGATCTATACAAATATGTAACTGAAATACCTAAGAAAAATATTGTTTTGTAAAAAAGAAACACAACCAAAAACCTCCAAGGCTCTAATACCAGTTTTGTTACGATTTTCATATGAAACTAGTTTGTCAAAGTTGAATATAAACCATCAAATATATAAAATTGTAAAGAAAAAACACACAACACCAAAAATGTTTACCTAGTTCAACCAAAAATGGCCTAATCTAGGGGGCCTTAGGAACAGCCTGTTCCATTAGTGCAAACACTACCTTCCAAGAGAGAGAGAGATTACATCAAACCATTCAGTTTCAGTTTTAGTCACCGATCAAAAACGATCTCTTAAAATAGAGAGTGTAGACACACAGATCCAACCCAACGCTTAGGACCTACACGAAATCGGCCACTCTTTCAGGCCTGATTTTGCACAAGAGATTCACCTCCAAGATAGCTAGATCAATTACAAAGAACATACTTAAAAAAGGAGGAGCCAAAGAGAGAGAAAAACCAAAAGGAGGAGCCAAAGAGAGAGAAAAACCAATAGTCCAGAAAACTCAGAAGTCGTATCACCCAAATAGAAACACAGCAAACAATATTATCACAAGAATAAATCTCAACATTGGTTTCATCTAACGATCCAAATCAGATTTAAACTAGCACAATTCGTGTAATGGCCTAGCTACCTATAAATGGGTACCGTATAAGCAGTAGACGGCAATTGACACAAATAACACCATTTAAAATGTGTTTTGAGAAATACAACTCTCACATTTACCATGTCCAGATTTGTTTTCCATGCATTGTTCACTTTGTCCTCTTTAGGTTTCCGTTTTGCTTATTTTTCTACACAGGTGCAATGGTCGAGATGAACATTTCTCACCGTTGTCAATAAGAAATTCGGGCTATTCTTGATTTAGCACACCCCGATCTCTTCAAAAATGCAGTAAACGAGTTAATGTAGTTGATGGAAATGGTAAGTATACTTTCTGGACATTCAAATTCATACATGCTTGAGTTCTTTAAACTGATTAGGCTCTTCCTCTCAACATTCATGATATGCGTAGAACTTTAACTAAACTTCTTTCGTGCCTTAGCGAATATTCTTGTTTAATTTGTAGAATTTGGTGAACGATTATTGGTCATTGACATTCTTCATGAAGCTGAAAGAGGAGGCCAATATGAGAAGTGCCGACTATGAGCTAGATGAGGTTGGGGGTTGGAATTTCTCGCATAGGTTTTCTATTCATTGTGCTGATGACCCTTTGCACCCGGATTCTAATAGTTGTGATTATGACCTACAATGAGGGAAAACTTTAGAAACTTTTGGTACATTTTTGTGAAAGTTTCTATTCTAGTTCTCACGTCCGAAGAGGCAACAAGATTGGATCACTCTTATTTCTGGACAATAGATCTCAACTCTCAATAAATAATTACAGAGAGATGGAAAAAATATAAAATTGATATCAAAATCTGCAGATGTGATGTGGTAAATGCTTCTATACCAAAGTTGATTATGATCCTTTATAATTCATCTTACCAAACAGGCCATAAGACTTCTTGATATGAGGTGGATCGTGGTCCAGAGCAAAGGCTGTTCAAACTTGATGGTCATTAAGCATTAGAAAAGGTAATCTAGGTACAGTTTTGGATTTTATAGATTTTAGAGGCTTAACAGTTCCCAGCAAGATTCTAAGGAGTAGCAAATTGTAAATTTATTGTAAACTAACAAAGAACTATTTGCTACAGTGGCCCCTCCTCAAGAGGCAATGAAATGTTGAATTAAAATTCTTGTGTTGCTCTACTTAGGAGCTTTTTACCACTTGGATGTGTATGGTTGAATTTATTTTTTATGGAAAATGTCAGTTTTTCATTCAAATTCTTAATTTGAAGTGTGTGATTACTATTTTTTTTTCCAGTAAGAATATGTCTAATTTTCCTTATTTTTAAAGAAAACATTTTCTTGTTCAAAACAAGAAAAAAAAATTCTTTTTTAAGAAGATATTTTCTATGCCAATCAAATATATATATATATTTTTTTCTAAAATCACTATAAGTGGCATATTATATAGCAGAAAAGAGGATAACACAAAATTAAGAGCGAGGTTCAGCCTGACCTCTCGTTAAAGTTGAAATGGAAAAGAAAAATTAAACTTGTTCAATGACGATCTATCATGAACCAAACTTGTCATAAAAGTTTTTTTTCCACCCTAATAATTTTGCCAACTACAAAATATTTATATCCAACACAATGACAACTGAAATTAACTTAATGGAGCCAAATTAAATTATAACATACAAAAAATTTCAATAAAAAACAGTTACTTATTTTTCATGAAAACCACTTCAGTATCCAACCCGAACCCGTCAACGGTCCTAACATGAACGAGCTCGGATCTTTTAAACAGCTTCTTGAGCGGCTCAACACTGAACAAGTCATTAGCCGAGTACTTATCCGACCGTCTTGATAGCGCCACGTGTAAAACACACACCCCACCCGGCTTTAACGTCCGTTGGATCTCGTCCACGAATTTATCCGGGTAAAGCGCGTGATCAAAAACATTGGAGAATTCGAAGTCGAAAGTCTCATCATCGAACGGCTGGTGATGAAAGTCACCCTTCATAACCAACGGCGGAGATGGAACCAGATCAATGCCGATTGAATCGGATACTCCGACCCGTTTTAGGGCCTCAACTTCTTGTCCCATTCGTGCCCCAATACAGAGAGCTTTAGAAGAATTAAACAACAAATTCTTCTTCTTCAGATCATTGAAGAAGCTCGAAAAGACATGGATTTTCCGGTTCCAGTCACGGGTTGTCCATATTTTCCGGAGTTTCGGGTTGAGAGTCTTGTTCAGCTGGCGTTGTATGTAAAAATCATAGGAGGTGTATCCTGGTCGAATCTTCAGACCTGGGTGGTCAGCGGAGGAGGGCGGTGGGTCTACGACGGTGATGGTGATGGAATCCAGTGAGGTCTTGGAAGAAAGATAAAGGAGGAAAGCTATAGAGAGAAGAAGAGAGACAGAGAAATATTTGTACACAAATGGTTTTATGTATGATTCTTTCATATTTCTGATAATACTGCATGGCTTATATGTATATATATAATCAATATATGTGTATGTTTCAGTGTTTGTGTTAATATTGTATGTATGTAAACACTTATACATACATATATATGTAGAGAGAGAAGGGTTGGTGAAGAAGGGGCTGGAGAGATAAAACAGGTGGTGGTGCATTATACGCCTGCATTAACCAAAATGGCGGTTCATTATGAAACTTCTTCTTTACGTGTAGATTTATAAATATTTAGTACCGGACGCTAGAACATCATTTTAGGAGATCACATTTAATATGTTCAATTAATATCATGCAATTATCATCTAGACGATGCTTTACTCATAGTGATATTGAATAGCAATATTACTTTTATAACAAAGTGTGTGTTTCGTCCTTCAAGGATTAATAATTGATCTAATCGTTAATCATATAACTCTAATTCAAATCATGTCGAAGATTCAATTGATAAGAATTAAAGTATTTTGACTCAATTAGCCGTGAATGATATAACCCAATTTCATGAGTGTAACTAGAGGCGGACCTAGTTCAGGCCTAGGCAGATACCTGCACTGGACTTTGGGTCGCCTTCAATTTTTTATACAACCAAATTCCAAAAAATAAAAAATAAAAAACAAGTGGGCCAATTATTTGGCCCAAAATCTATGACACAAGCCTTGGCCCTCCAAACTGGTGAAGGATTTCCATTGTACCCACACCAACAAAGAAGAGAATGCGCTATAGCCTGTACGCACCGCACGCCCCCTCTGACTCTGAATCCAAGCCGCGTCGTCGCCCGCCGGACTCGCCAGACTGCCAGAGCCCGTTCCCTGCCTGCTATTGGATTTCAATTCGTATGAGGTAATATTATTGTACTTTGATGCAGATTTCATTTGAGATTTGATTGAAAATTTCATTTCTTTTAGAAGAACTTGGTTGATTTATATTTAATAGAGGGATGAAATTTGTTTGTGGAGCTAAATTTTGATTGGTGGAAGTTGGAACTAAAATTAAAATTCAATGGAGAATGTATTGAGAAACTTTATTCTTTTCTTGATTGAAACTGAAACTGCATCTTAAATTTCAAGGTGAAGTTGATGGATGATTGAACTTCTTTCGATATCAAATTCAAATTCAAAAATTGTCACGTGATGCATTATTTTGGTAGTTCATTCGAGTTTTTTGTTCTATTGCAATAGCAATTTTGGTAGTTCTATCGCATGTTAATCTTCCTCGTAAAGTGGTGAAGTCGAAGAGCCTTATTGCTTGGAGGCCTCTTTATGTAGTTTTGCTGACTGATTTGATGATTGTAGTTGCTCGACTAGCACTCTTTGTGCAACGAGGTTCTGAGAAGGCGGAAGATTTCAGGAAGACGAGCATAGTTGGGGATGAGCCATTAAGTTGTTGGGTAACTACCAAGCTTATTACTTATTAGTTATTTATAGCCTATTTTCTTTATTTGTAGCCTAATTGTTTATGTGGAGAAATATATATTCTTAAATATTGATAATGATGCAATTGTACAAAGATATCAAACTATGAAAACTCGTAAAGAACAATTATAAGGTATTTCATTTTAGTATAATGTTTATGTTATAATGTTTTTTTTTTTTTTTAATATCGCCCACACTGGATTAATTTCCTGGGTCCGCTCCTGAGTGTATCCATTATTTATTAAGATTTATTATATTATACGTACGATTGTGCTACATGTATATAATACTTTAAATACAAATGATGTTGCGAGATATGATTAGATCAAAATTTCTTCAGATAAATAAATAAAAAAAAAATGATTTCCCACTCTCTTTTTGACAATTCATCTATATGCAAATTATTATATAATTCAATTATGTACATATAGTATTATTCTTGTTTTACCCTGCTCAAGTAAAAATATGAAAGCCTAAACCTTAAGAAAGATCTACATTTAGAAATAGAGTAGAAAATTAAAAGGCATCTATTGTCCCACACTCATTGTAGTCTTACTACAAGACTCGCTCAAAGATCTCTCAAAAGAGGACGAGAGTATTTTTTAAAAATATTTTATTACTAAAATTTAACAAACGAACAAATCTCTCACTGATCATATAAGAAGCTTATTTGAAAATTTGCCTAATAAAATATGAAGTTTAAAGCCTAACATTAACCCACTTTTACAATAAGTGTACGAAAGGGCACCAACCACATAAATTCCTAGTTGTTGGAGATTATGTCTCGTCATCCATTTATTATTTAAATCGTTTATAAACACTTCGCAAGCCTTTCTGTCCCTTAATTATCTCAACTTCGCTCCCGTAATGTTTAGATACGTATGCTTTCAAAATGAAATGCATTGAAAATGTCATTATGGATCCTACTAAGGTGCTTACCACTTTAATTAATTCTCCGTGTTCATGCGTTTGTGGGACAATAAAATTATTAAAGTTAGAAGAGTACTTTATCTTTATGTCATTTGATTTTTCCATCTAATAATCTGAACTTATTACACATTTGATCTATTTATTTTTGTAAATATTGACTCGTGAAAATGTTGTGAAATTTGCTAATTTTATCATGACGACTTAGCGTGAACTTGTAATTTTACCTACTGATTGAGCCTCATATTTCAAAAATTCATTTTTACTAAATCTCATTAGCCACATGTTCTCCTATAAAATATTTTTACACGTAAATCTAAAAGTTTTTTCCTACCTTTTAATTACATGCTTCAAAAAAATCTCTATTACAAAATTATGTCCCAAAAAATGGGGGTTCAAAGTATAGTTAAGAATTTCAATTCGTTATGATAATTTAGGAAAAGTTCAAATTTATTATAGAAATTTGAAATAATGGTTTTTATCTGAAAAAAGAATAATATTCTTTGTACTTACTGGATGGAGTTTTGTATGAAAATAGTCAAAAGTTATAACTTTTGAAAGATGTAAAATGCAATAAAATGCTTCTCAAGACATGTTGATTGTGCTTTAAACTAAATTTATTTATTTTTTATTGTTCTTAAAACTAAATTTATTTCTTTTTAAGTTACTTACTATGTCAAAAAGAATTTAATGTTAAAATTACTTCTTTTATTTATGAAAGTCAATTTTTTGTAGGCCAAACATGTTCAGATTGCAAATAGTTTGATTATAAGTTAAGAATCATATATAATCTATGAATGATAAATGAATAGTAATTGTTGTGGAATTGATCTTCAATTTGTGGAATCCGAACTCAGTTTGCAGTATCTTATCCCAAATCAACACACAACCACCAGCTCAACAACCCACTACTATATTAATTCAGTTGCCCAACTTAACATATCCACAAAGGAACACAAGTATGGTAGTGGCTTGCAAGCTAAAAAAGGCAAAGAGAAAAGCAGTCGAGGCCACCGTTTTTTTTCTCTCAAAAATAAGGCAAAGCACACACATATCACTCTAACCAAGGCCATATATAGATTTAGGGTAAAATCAAATGGGCCAACTAAAGGCAAATGGGACAACTAATGGAATGGGCCAAAGATATATTAAAAATGATCATTTAAGGAGTAAATTGTTGTTTTCGGGTTGAGCTTCCCAATGTTAGTGTTGATATAATTTCATAGTTCGGTCGAGGCCTATATAATTATATTGTTTAATATCATAATCGAAATTATTGGATATCAAAACCCAACAGTAATTGTGGATTCTATGAAACGTGTAGATAAAAAATATAGTTTTTTTCTCAACATGCACTTGGGATTACGTATAAAGTGTGTTAAGTTATGGAGCCTAATTATTACTGTTTTGTCGAGTCAATATGCAGATTGATCCAATATTATTAAAAACAGTTTAAAAATTCCGCACTTATAATTTTGATTTTTCCCTAATTTGTTTTATAAATAGGGAGTCATCATTAGAATGTGGTAATACCATAAAGAGTGAAAAGTTAGAGAAGATAGGGTTTTTCTTGTAATCTGATTTTCATTATAGTAAATTACTACAGTTACAAAGAGAACATAGTCTCACATTGAGGCGAATCTTTATAAATCTTGCATGTTCGTGTGTTATTCTCTTTGTGTGATTTTATTGTTTTTGGTGGTAGAATTATGGTTTCTAATTCTCAACAATAGGCATAAGAGACTTTTTTTTTATTGAGAACAATGAATGGTAAAGAATGAACATCACTAGATCTGCAAAATGAATGTTCCATTATGGAGGATGTAGATCGCTGATTATTTTTTATAGAAAGATGTATTATCCCCTTTTGAATGAGAAGTCAAAAGGAATGAAGGATGATGAGTGGAAACTTCTTGATTGTTAGGTTTTGAGTGTTATCCGATTATTATTGTTAAAAAACATTGGTCACAACGTGGTGGCAGAGAAAATCACGACAAACTTGATAAAGGTATTGCCCATATATATGAGAAGCCCTACAAGAATAATAAGGTACACCTCATGAAAAAATTATTTAATTTGAAATTGACTGAAAGTGCTATAATAGTAGAGCATATCAACAAATTGAATACAATTATCAATTAGTTGGTCTCAGTTGAGATTAAATATTATATGAGGTATGTGCCCTAATCCTATTTACTTCGTCGCCAAATAGTTGAGAGTCTATGAGAGCTGCAATTAGTAACTCTGTAGGTAATATGAAATTGAATCTTGGTGATGTTCAAGATACTATTCTTATTGAGAAAGTCCATAGAAGAAATTCTGCAGAACTTCCAATATCAAATTCTTCCCCAAGCGTCGAGATTAGGGGTAGGGGTTTTAAGAAAAACTTCAATAAAGACATTAGTGGAAAGTGGATGAAAGGTATAAGCAAGTCCAGATCTAGAAGGAAGGAATGCTAGAAATATGGCATGAATGATAACATGAAAAAGAATTGCAGAGCACCAAAGAAGAAAGAAGAAAATAATAATGACAATACAAATGCGGTAACTGAAGAAATACAAGATGCTTTACAATTGCCGGTTGACAATCCTATTGATTCTTAGGATGGGATTCAGGAACTTCTTTTCATACCACTGCACATCGTGAGATTTCAGAGAATCACGCTCTTAAAAATTATAAAAAAATGCATATCTTGCTAAATGAACTTATTGATGTTGTCAGTCTTTGTGATATCAATTTAAAGATGTCAAATGGGTCTGTTTAAAAAATTCATAAGGTGAAACATGTACCTAAACTAATGTTTAATCTGATCTTAGATGGACAACTTGATGATAAATGTCATAATGTGACTTTCAGTGCTAGAGCTTCGAAAGTCACTAAGGGAACCATGGTTGTTGCTTGAAAAAGTAATACGAGACTCTTTACATCACTTCCAACTATAGAGACATGGTTGCAGTTTCTTATTCAACTGTTAATTCTAATTTGTAATATTGTAGGCTATGAAACATGAGTGTGAAGAGAATAAAGAGCTTCAGTTTAAAAGGAAGCTACCAGGGTTGAAATCTGTTGAACATGGTTTTTGTGAAGGTAGTAATTTTTACAGTAGAAAAGGATTAATTACTCTAAAATTGGAAATGAACCAAAATATATAAAAGTGCAGTTGATTCATACAACTATTACTTTCCTTGGAAGATCCAATTATTATGTGACATTTATTGATGACTCAAGTAAGATGGTATGTGTTTATTTCCAGAAGAATAAATACGATTTTTATGCATTTAAGAGATAAAATCAAGATGATGATTTTTAAAAGTACTGTTCTACCAATGAAATCAAGATTAAGAATATTATTTGAAGAACAACTCAATAAAATATCGTAGCTAAGAGGATAATAAGGCTTAAAATGAGTGTGCTAGAAGCATGAGATGGCATGTTGGGCTACCAAAGATTTTTAAGCTGAGGCTCTATCAGTAGTGCAACTTATTTAATCAATAGTTGCTCTTTAACATCATTGGACTATAGAATACCAGAGGAGCTTTGAAGCGATAATGAGGTAAACCTTTCACACCTAAAAGTATTTGGTTGTGTTTCATAAATTCAAAATTATATGAGCAATCCGAGTTTGTACATGGTCAAGATGCCTTATACCTCTGCTATTGACAAATTTATATATAATATGGTGTGTACGAGACTCGATATAGTACATGCTGTGGGATTTGTGAGTAGATATATGAGCAATCTGAGTAAATAAATTTAGAAAATAGTTAAGTAGATTCCCAGGTACTTGAGAGGTACTACGTATGTGTCAAAAAATAAGGTTTGGAATTAAAAGGCTATGTAGACGTTGACATGGTAGGGAATATTGATGGTAGGAAGAGTAATAGTGGATATTTTATACATTTTTTTATGGTACAACAATTAGTTGGGTTTCTAAGTTGTAGAAGATAGTGGCTCTCTTCACCACAGAGGCTGAGTACGTTGCTCTTATCGAAGCGAGTAAAGATATGACAATGCTGTCGTCTTTTTTAGAAGAAATGGGTCACTACCATATGAAGAGTGTGTTGCATTGTGATAATTAAAGTGCTATTCAATTAGTAAAAAATTCTGCTTATCATGCAAGGATGAAACATATAAAGTTTCGTAATCACTCTGTTAAATTGACTTTGGAGGATGGAATTTTGATATTTGAAACCAATCAAAAGAGTCAGAATCCAACTAACATGTTGACGAACGGTCCAATCGAAAAACTAAAGTTTTATGCAACTTCAGTTGGACTTTCTTTTGAGGATTAAAGAGTTGTTTCCATTGTGGAGGAACCATTGATGGTGGATTAGTCTCCAATGGGGAGATTACTAAGTTTTAAAACCTAATTATTATCGTTGTGCGAAGTCAATATGCAGAATGACCAAAATTTTATTGAGGACAGTATAAAAATTTCACACTTAAAATTTTGATTTTATCCTACTTCGTCTTATAAACAGTCTTTATTAGGACTATGCATGACTATAAAAAGTTAAAGGGTCTAGAGAAGACAATGCGTGCGAACCTATATAAATCTTGCTCGTTCTTATGTCTATTTTCTTTCTATGATTTAATATTTGTGATTGTAGAATTTGGGTTTTCAATTCTCAACAAAATACTCTTAGCACTAAATTGAGAGAAAAAAAAAAAAACTCTAGTTATTATTTACAAATTCTCCCTAATTGGAAAGTAAAAATCATAGCTAGGCAAGTAGGATTTGTTGATCATATTTGTATCGTCAACAAATTGGAGCCATCTGTGGAAAAGCTTGAACAAAGTAAACCACGAAACCCTATTATATTCAAATAATCTTTACCTCTGGTAAAAAATGAATCCTACACGAGGAAATACAAAAGAAAAATTATCACCAAAGATTAAAATCAAAGAATATAGTAGCGATGAGCATTTGAATAGTGATTCTAATCCAAAATGACAGTGGGAGAAGACGTCGGTAAAATTTCATATTAATATTTTTCCTGTCCAACATCGTCGCTTGAAAAAGAAGGCATCTATTACCAAAACAATCCAATAAATGACTAAAATCCTGAAGGTACTAACCAAAGAGAATACATCTCTGCGTGCAAAAGCTAGAAATCTGGAAGGAGATTGGCTAGATAATTCGGGAAAATTGCAGAAAAGACTCCGCTAGCTCCTTTCGTGAGAAGTGTATCAATTTAAATGTTTCAAAAACTGATGATAATATGGTGAAAAAGAGGAGGAAAAAGCGGTATAAAGATAAGTTCGCGATATAGAAATCTATGGATAAATTAAGCTCTCGTGATAAGAGATAAACATAATATTACTATCAAGTAGATCAGAATGCTAAAACCTATGGCAACGCTTCTTATAGTATTCTTTCAACAAAATAGTATGAAGATCGGACGGCTAGAAAATATGAAATAGATGATGATAATGAGTGTATAACATTTTCCAAGCAAATCAAAGAAGTTCAACTCCCAAACAATTTTGTCCGTCCTATTACAATGGGAGGGGAGATCCTATATATAATTTGTTTGAGTATATAACACCGATGAAATTGAAAAAGGCAAGCCCATGCTGAAGTGCTATGGTTTTCACTTAACTTTGTATAGATCAGCTAGGATATGGTATAGCAAGTTGCTACTAGGATCAATCAAACGTTGGCTGCAATTGAAGCATGTATTCCTATGAGCGTTAGCTGGAAGTAGAATGGGGGCAAGCTCTAGCAACGCGATTAAATGATACGCGGAAGATAGAAGGCAAGTCTCTTAAAAGCTATTTTGTACACTTTAGTGTTGAATTAAATATGAGACTATAACAGATGAAAATGCTAGAGATGCCTTATAGAATGGTGTGTTAATGGAGAATCCCTTCTGGCGAGACATTCACAATCAAAATACTACTTCCTATAATCAGTTGGTGAACTTGATCTAGAGTGAGATCCAAACAGAGGATATCATTTCCATTCAAAAGAAGGTAAAGCAAGTTTGAACGAAGAAGCTCAAAGGTAAAACCTCTGCACATTCTTTTAAACTGTCAAAACAACAATGTTCATATTTTATAGAACTTAGGGATAGGATCCATACAATATCCATAGCCCCTAGACCAGCCGCATACGAAGTGTTAGCTCAAGAATAACTAACCAAGAGGGGGGGGAGGGGGGGGGGAGGGTGAATTGATTTTTAGAACTTTTTCGAATAATGAACTAAAATCACGTAAACGAAAAACACGTTGATAAATTAATAACCGTAAGCAAGTTCAAACAAGTAGATCAATCAAATAATAA
>CAIGRN010102729.1:0-23900 GCA_903798345.1 Fraxinus anomala
TTTCTCATTTTTTTTTCTCTTTCTTCATTTTAACCACACATTATATCAATAAAATAATATTACACATAAACCCAAAAATTCTCCTTATTTTTTAACCACACAATCTTCCATCAATCACTATTCCAAAATTTTTTTTCATCCAAAATGGGTTTCAAACGGGGGCTATATATGGTTGGGAATTGAACCAACTTGTGAATGTATGGGGTTACACTTGATTCTTCACACACACACACACCCATTTTGTATTGGATAAGGGGAAGTTAGGCTCTTGCGTTGTGATTTTGAAGCCGTTCATAAATGTGATATAATGTTCTCAATACTGAACCAAAAGGCAAGCTATTTGACTAAGTGTTTGTTTGTGTTTTGTTTGTTTGTTGCATTTTATTTTTTGTATTGCAAATGTACAATATCGTAATAAGTAATATAGTTGACTTTTGATTCCTGATTATCGTTCCCGCGAGAACTAGACTTTTAATACTTAATTTACTATTTCTAACTACTATTTGAAGAAAAAAAAAAAGAATTGTGAATTGTTTAGATTTTTGATCTAACTACTTCTAACAAATTGAAATTACCAAAATTGCACCAAAATTGAATTAGTGTTTCAAATATGGAATAGATATTAGGGCATAACAATTTCTTCTATTGATAACCTTTAAATCTTAATTCAAGATTCATAACTTAATATAGTGTTCGATCGAATTCTTATATTATATTCAATTTATCCCTCTTGAGTTCTCATTGAACCTATTTAACTAATTCAATACCACATTTCTATGTAAATCAAACTTAGTTAAACGAAATATTAGTTATAAGAATTCTTATAAGACCGCAATAATTAATATATGTACCTTTACACGTTAAACTAAATTATCGAATTTTAATATGTGGTCTAAATCTAATACTCACCTCTCGATTCGTAATAAATTCACAAAATCATTATAGTTATTAAGTAATTCAAAGTATTAAGTATATAATTAAAATCAACGCATAAATAATGAAAGAACGTGAATCTTGAATAAAAGAAATAAAGGGTCTCGATTCGATTACATTGTTTACTCTAATAGAAAACTTATCTACTCATGATAATGGAAGAAAATTAAAGATTTGCATTGAGTACATTACCGATTTTGAATTGAGATGTAGAAAAGAGGATGAATCTTGCACCAAGTTTTGTGCTTGCCTCCAATCTTGATTTCATACCCTAGCTCTTCATTTCTTGTTTTTCTCCCTTTTGATTTTCTCTCGAATTCTCTTGTTGTATCTTGTGTCTCTCAATGTGTGGAATCTCCTAAAAGTGGCCCTTTCTCCTATTAATACTTCTCTTCTTGTGTTTCTCCAAATTGGAGTCTTTTTGGGCTTTTAATGGGCCAAAACTGTACAACCCTAGGTAGACGGCATGATGCCTAGGCACTTGAGGGCGACGCCTCCACCGCGATGTAGAATTTGGGTAGCGCCTAGGCGTTGATGCTATATCTTTGTTCTTTTCCTGCATCTTTTGGGCAATTGCAGAGCCTGGGTGCTGATTTGCTGTTCCAAAACTCGTCCTTAGAGCTTAGACACTCCAGGTATAGCGCCAATTTGCTGCTTTTTTTCCTTGACTTTGACTTATTTGTTCATTTTAGCACCCTTTTACACTACCTCGTGAAACCTTTAAAACAACGGCTCACAATCAACCTAATGTGGAATAAGACCCACCGGCCTTCTATTTCCGTTTGGGGGATGGTCCGGTGAAAATGAAAGTAGAATCGACTCACACCCCAATCAAACAGTCACCAAGCATCGTGTTGAAGATGATGACCTGAAACACCTAATTACGACGTCAACCAAAACTCGATCAACATAAAATCTCGAAGAAAACAGTCAGAAATCAAGATAACCACCAAGTGATGGGAGGAATTCAAGAACTGAAGGCCAACAATGCAGAAACCAGAGACCTCGGTGGTGATTACCTAAAACACCTAATTATTCCACCGCTTGTTCATGGTGATTTCAAATAGATAGTCTACATAAAACACTTCTTCGGTTAGGAATTCTATCATTTTTGAAGCTATTTATTGCTATAGCGTAGTTTATAATAAATAAATAGTGTTTGTAGACTCTTCAACATCTAAGCCCTTATCTGGTATCGATTTTATCTTTGGATTTTATTAGATTTTGATAGAAACCACTAGGGGTGGCAACAAGAGGAGACGAGCCAAAATTTGAAGCTTGAGCAAATGGGTTCGAGTTTTTTTTTGCCCTAGCATAGCCTAGTCAAGCCGAGTAAAAGCTCGGAAAAAAATTAAGGCTCGACCCAAACTTTTGGCTCAGGCTTCAATGAGCTGATCGATTTTTTATTTTATTTTTTATATATATAACATGTGCTGCCTTTAAATAGTAGGTGTTACTTTTCCCTTTTCATTTCATTTTTTTAAAAATTTTACAAGGGCCCTACGTGCCGCTCGGCTTGGCCTAGCCTGATTCCCCAAACTGGGGCTTGGCACGAGCTTTGACGGACGGCTCGAGCTTTTTTCGGGTCGAGCCACGCACGGTTCAAGTGGACGAGTCAAATTGATATCCCTAAAAATCACTGTGCTTGTTAAAATCTTTATCCCATTATATTTCTATATATATATATATATAGGTCCCGGAAATCACAGTCAAAAAATGTGGCTGAATTCATTAAATTCATGTAAATTGTCATTATTATCATTTGAATCAGTCAAAAAAGTGTCTGATCAATTGTTACCTTTATCATAAAAGCGTAAAATTGGCATTGAGAGAAAAAATCCAAAATGTGATTTGACTGGTGGTAAGTTTGACATTGCATTAAAAAACTAAAAGGGGACCTACTTGACAGTGCAAAAAATCGATTTTTTTTTTTTTGGGTAAAATAGTGCTCCCAACAAGGGCTTAAGAATGCGCAAGGATGTCTTCCATTCGTATCCTCATTCCTTCTATGCTTTTGCTGAAGTTCTCAACAGAAAAAAATTCTTTTCTTATTAATATATACTAATCATTACATATTGATTAGAATGCCACTTTAACAGTGAAGCAAGAATTAGGTTGTTCTCTTTTACATCCTGAGAAAAAGAACTGGGGAGGATGCAGCTCTTGTACTTTAACCGAGAAACAAATTAAAATGGCAAATTTAGCATGTGATTATGATTAAACATCCTCAAATACTTCAAAATATTGCAAGATAAATATCCCTCTTTATCATGATGAGAATTTTCTTTATGGGTATATAAATGCTACGAGAATTCCCATTTGTTTTTCATTTACTTTGCTTGATGATGGTTAAATATCCTTGTTAGAACAAAAAGGAAATTCAAATGTTGAACACTTAACTTCAATTCAATTCAAAGTACCACATTATTTTACATACGCAATATGATTTAGTAACCGGCCCTCAACTAACTGGATGGATGCACACTCATTTAGATCACTCTCAAGTAACAGAAGCTAACTGAAAGTGCTGTAGACAAAGTCGGTAAGAGGAGAGAGAATACAACAGAGCAGAATGTTCATTCAAGTATATAACAATTCTCTGTTTATTTAAAAATTTCTGTCTTTTTCTGTCCTACATAGATGATAGACGGGGCATTCTTTCGTAATTTCAGATTGTAAACAATCTTGATTCATAGTGCAAGTGAGCTCAATAACTTAAGAATGTAGGCAATCGCTGAACCCTGTAAACAATTGCTGTGTACATTCTTTCCCTTCTTCATGTTCTATCTCTATGACTTATTCTTAGAGATTGGTAGGCTTCTTGAAATTATTTAATCTGGTACTGTGACTTCTTTGTATAACAATGCTACATTCCAAGTTGAAACTCTAAATAAGTAATTTTTCAATATGCAAAAATTTAACCGAGTGATCTTTGCGATACAAGGGAATTAGCTGGAAACCTAATCATGGAACGCCTTGTAACTTCGAAGTGGCACCTTTATGATTGTAGACCATAGAAGATCGTAACATAGTTGCAGCTGCACGACAGCAAAAAATGCCACTGGTATAAAGGCAACACCATATATTGGAACTGCTGCATATCTCAATTTCTCTCTGAGAATAAAGGTATGCCCTGCACAGAATGAGATCAACATAGCAACAATGGATGCAAAGAGAGAACTTAAGCCCAGCAAAAGCTTCCTTGGCAACGTTAATTTGAAATCACGTTCCTGACATCTCGAAGTAATGATGGAAAGAAAAAACACAAGGGCTGTGACAGACAGGGTGAGAGCAACTAGGGATGTGACGGAAAACACATCAAATGCTGTTTTGTTTTCCAGAACTGGATGCCCAGTATCCTCTTTTAATCCACCAGGCACTGTGGCTGAGGTAGCAAATGCAACAGTGGCAATGAGCGCAGCAATTACAGAACATGACTCCGATGTTTTGATAAGCCAGTTAGTGCCTTCTTTGACCAGCTTTCGATGTGTCTGTATGAAGATCTTCCTTGGGGTCTCTCCCCTATTGTTGTTGTGAGCAAAGCTTAGTGGTGGAACCGAGTGCTTAACATGCTGCATCATGTTCGAAATATTGGTTGGTATTCATTTCTATTCAAAATATTGGTTAGTATTCATTTCTATTTCTATTGGTTAGCTGATGTAAAAGCATAAAGACGTCAAACGCAGGACACATGTATTATTTAAATGGTTTTAGATGTAGTTGTTCAACATGGTAGGAAAACAGACTGAAAGCATATAGAGGTCTTGACTACAAGTCTTGCAGCCAACCATTTAAAAAAAAAAAAAAAAACTATTCGCATTGTTAGAATTAGTGTGTGTGACCTGAATTCCATTTGAAAGACTATATGGAATTTCTATTTGAAGTTAACTTGGGAATCCAAGATAAAGTCTATTTGTGAATTCTAGTTTGAATTCAATTTGGGAGTTTATGATTTGTTTGAACTTGAAGAAGACTTGAAGGAGTCCAATTTGCAATAGGAGAGGAAGAAATCATGTAAGGAGAAGAAAAAAAGCATCGGTGCTTGCTACACGCTCAGCAGCCGTTCGAGAGCTCAAAACAGGAGCGTCAGCACTTGCTAACCGCCACGACAGGCCACTGCTTGATAGCCGCAAGATCACCCCTCGATCGACAATCTTATTCGGGGTTGAAACAATTCGCGATTTTAGGCAGATTTTTTAATCCTATTTTATCCAAGCATTCCATTACTGTATAAACTTGTTATTGTTGAGCTTCACCACATCTTATGCTCTTATTTGTACTATAAATATGCCCGAGGTATATTTTTATCACGTAAATTTTGTATTCCTGTTTGATCTATTTTCATATTACCAGTTAATTTCTCGTTCCATTATTTGCTAACACTAAAAAATATTGTAGATAAAGTAGTTTAAGATATATATGCACAATACCTTGTACCATTTGATCTCCCATTGCATCTGCAGAGCAGCACCAGGAATAAGCCATGGTTGGAGTTCTCCCAGCATTGCAGCAAGGTGCAGAATGCTGTTTCCTTGATCATCGAATTGGTGAAAAACGAATTCTGGGAGCTTCTTCTCCACCAAATAATCAAAAACAGTGGTTTGCCTATTTTCAGCGGCCAACATCAACGCATTCTTCCCGCTAGAGTCCAGGTCTTGAATGGCTACTGGAAATGTGTCCCGGATTTTCTGTACCATTTCGAGAATTCCCATCTTCGTTGCTAATAGAATTGGAGTCTCTCTTCTAACTAAGACTTGAGTATCCATTTTCACTGTTCCAATTGATCCCACATAATTGTTCGCAAATTCCTAACTAATAAATAAAAAAATTTCTTACGTATAGCATTACGATTCTACATATAAAAAATATTTACCTGATCGACTTTTGTTTTCATCTTTCTGTTTCTTATTCTGGTTTTGTGGTTGATCAGTTGACGAACTTCTCCCGCTATTGGTTTCTGGGTTCAGGTGGTCAACTTGCTGATCTTCAGTTTGAGGCCAAGTAGATGGAGGCGGAACTCTTCCTGAATACTGGGTTTCCAGGTTTCCTGGTTTTTGCCCATTATTTTGATATTTATAACTTGACTCAGACTTAATCATTTCATTCATAAGCTGTACTGCATGTGAATGTCTTTCTTTTTTTACTTGAATTCTCCGTATATTCCAAAACCCTAAAACCATCAGCAAGGTTAATGAATGTGCATTGCAGTAACTAAAATAAAAGGATGGATCCAAATTTGAGGGAAAAAAAAAAGAAGTAAATTAATGAAAAGATATTAGTACTAACCAACTCCTATGACGGTTAGGATGACCTTCATCGAAAATTTAAGAAATTGAATAAATGTCGCATAATTGGGAGGAAAGAACTCTTCATCTTCCGACTCTTCATCTTCATGTTTCACTGCAACTAAAAGTCCATACAACTATTCATGAATACAATATTTAAATGATACATACGTGGTTCATCTAACTACTTGAGCAAATTGGTTGAACATGGAAAAGATCGAGTTCAAATTTTGTCACAAACTTAAATGTATAGTATACGTGTTAGATTTTGTGGGGGAAAAAATGAATCTAACATACACGCGAGGTAGCATATTGAAAGTAATATTTATATGATATGCTTGTAATCCTACATAACAACTTATACTTTAGATCAACAAAAATACATCAGTATATAAGGCACATTGATGCAATGGGAGTTCAAATTCATGGCATCTAGAGACCATACTACTTATTTGATTTTAGAAACATGGTTGTTTCAACTCATTGTTAAAGTAATACTTATTTGATTTTAGAAACAATCTCTTCGGAATACGTCTCAACTTATATTCATACATAAAATAACTTGATTGAACTACAAAAGACGATTCATATTTAAACTAATCAACTCAACTCGCTATACAAAGAATGTATAAAATTCTCAAGGAAGAACAAAAAGTGTCCAGAAAAAAGATACAAGAAAAACACTTAGAAAACTTAAATTCATGTATTCAAAAACACTGAAATTTAAGAGTTATTGAGACCAAGATTAAAGTACTCAAACAAAAAATAAAATATTTCGAATTGTAAATCAAGGTTTCACCCTACCAACTTGATTTATAATAACTCCAAGAAAATGTTATTACCTGAAAAATTCAATATTTGAAACTTCACGAGACAAGTGGCTTGATATATACATGAAATATAAACAACACACTCCATTTTAGAATTTAAAGCATGACTATGTTTTTCTTCCTCGAAAACCAGGTAAAAGAAGTACTAGCACTATAGCCGACAAGATTTAAATATGAACAGAATAAAACATCATATAGCTAATGGCCATCTGACTTATCACAAAATTCATTTTGTGGCCTTCTATGTGTCAAGGTATGAGACTCAATGTAGCGACTAACACGACCAGCTTCAAATAAAATATTGGGTTTTGTATATGCCAATTACCTCAAACTTCTAACTAAACTGTGGTGAAAAGTTGAACTAACTTTCTCACCTTAATCAAATCTCATCAATTTATTTTCAATATATTTTTAATTATATATTTGCTATGGGGAGGTTCAAAGATTTTTTTCATGATGGATCTTCTTGATCTCCCGTAACTATTATCCATTAAACATCTTGGTCTCTAAACTTTTTTCAGGGGTCAAAGTTTTTCTTCCAAATCAAGACTTATCCTGTCACAATAAAGCATGGACAAGATTTGCTTTAATTCCATGAACAGTCTAGTGTTAATCTTATTGAAGATATGGAAATATTATAAGGATTCTTAATAGTTGATTGTGTAGTTATCACATAATCCTTCATTTTATGCATTTTGTAACCATATGAATAGGATCTTGTACTTTATAATAGTTAGACAATTTTTAAAACTATAATTCTAAGGCATCAGAGAGCCTCTAGGCTTGAGTTAAACAATCTTTACCTTGGCTGCTTGTCAGGCCATTTAGTTCTTTTCTTTTTAGCTCACCCGACAATTTCGTTTTGCTACTTTTGCCTTTGTCCTATTAAAAGTTTTTCGTGGTCATTGCTCACTTCGATTGTGGGTGAATCACATATCATAGCTACCCTTATTCCTGTCCAAACCCATGATATCCTATTACCGGGTATAATTTTATAGTTTGATTTTACTTTTGGTCCCTTGTGTCATTCCCTATCGAATTCCGAGTCCAACGCCACCGAACTTGCTCCAATCTGATGTTTATGTGCTTGCAGGTGCCGTCTGAGTGTTCTGTACATAATATCACGTCTATATGTGCCTGCACATGACTCTAGACCACACATCTCCGTCATAAGTGCTCCTACATGTCTTCAAATGCTCTCACGTGCGATTCTGCCCCCACCACGTCTCAGAGACGTCAGCTCCACGTGTCAGATCTACCCAATTGCACCATGTTGGCTCCAGAGCTTTTTACCACACTAGTTCAACGAATTTGACCAGCCAGTTTGGACTTGTACTTTCCCAATTCTTGACCAGCCAGTTTGGACAGCAATGGTGTTGGTTGCTTGGAGGTTCATTGGGTGTAAGTGGAGATTTGTCGGGTTTTGATATCCAATCTCGAATGATAATGATAAAACACTGTTGGATTAATTATATCAAAACAATAGTGATTGGCTTCACCAGAAATCAACTTGAACCATTGGAAACAACTTAATTAATTAAGGTTTCTCGTGGCCTAATTCACTTGTGAATGGCCCATATGTGTTGGCTCATTTATCTAGTTTCTTTGGCCCAACTTGGTTTCTAACCTAACTTAAAATGAGGCCCTTGCCCTGTCCAAACGGTAGGTGTGCAGCTGGGTGAAGAGGCAGATGTTCTTGGTGATTTGTGTTCAACCATTGCTTCATTTTCTTCTACCTTCCTTTGTGGAATTGCAGCCACCAAACCGTGAGCGTGTTAATTGCCCAATGAAGTAGAAAACGTAAGCAGCCGGTGTTTGATCGGTTATTATTGGTTGAAACTTAGCCAGGATTGCACGATTCAAACATCTTGGTGTTTATTTCTGCCACACCTATTGTTGGCACGTTCAGTCATAGCCTTTCCAGTAAACAAGTTGGCACAATATATGCACGCACCTAGCCTAACAGACCACTCTATGATCACCAGAAGTCTTCATCTGTAAAAGAATCAATCATTGTTGACAAGTTCTCTCAGATGCAGACTGGGCAGGAAACAAAGTTGACAGTACCTCTATCACTGCTTGCATTGTTTTTGTTAACTATCTCGTTCCTACAAAAAGGAATATCTCCATGTACTACCATTTTGTTAGATACAAAGTGGCTAAAGAACAACTAAGTGTATCCGATTTACCTAATCATTACTGGCTGTCGAATATATCCCACAAATCTCTAATCAATTTACTTTCCTAAGCTGCAAGATTAGCGAGAAGATCAAATCAATGGAGTTCATATATTCTCGGCTATTGGGCGAGAAAATCGTATTAGTGCAAATCATATCATTTTCATCATCTATTGGGTAAGAAAATTGTTTGTATAAAATGGTTCGTTCATATGGGTTGACCTGACCTGAATTGCATGAATATATGTTTCGAGGGAGGAGTTGTTTAACAGTTAACTGAATTAGAAGAAGTAAACAAAAAAATTGCAGTGGACAGGAATAAGATAGATGTCTTGGAGTCGGGGTCTGTGTTCAACACAGTATTCTTAAAGCAATATTCGTCCCTTCACAAAAGTAATTAGAGCGCTTGCTTCCCAGGATACAGCGGCTTGAACTGCAGCCATGGAGCCGAACTCAAGAATTGTGCCGAAACGGAATCACCAAGTGACTAGAAGAAGACAGTCCTTCATTTGAATTCGGTCCAAGATTTGCACCCCCTACGGGAGCGTAGGCCATGGAAGAGTCTCTATGCAACAAATGGTTACATCTTACAAATTGTTAACCCATATATAAATTGGTCCACAAACTCATTTCTATCTTATTTGGGATAACTATTTAAGTTTTCCCACATTGTCACATTTCTTTTCCATTTTCCAATGTTGGATGGTATTATTTATAGTCCCCATATATTTCAATTTTTCCATTTCTAACCAATGTAGGATTGTAATTCCTTTTAAGGCTCCTCTTCAAATTCCAACTTTCAATCAATGTGTGATTAATTTCATATACACAAGTGAAAATCTATTTGTCAATCCATATATTTTCCAACAATTTAACCTCTCACCACCCACAATAACTTCCACAACTCCACAAATATGAAGAGAAAAATGCAAAAAATTCGGGTAAATGCAGCGTGGGTAGAATACATGAGAATTGTGACTTGATTTTGCCAAACTATCTAAAAGTAAGTTCTTGGATTATGGATATCAAACTCTTTCCATTGTGATCGAATTCTGACCAAAAGAGGAGTGCTTGATTGAGCACTCAGCAAGCAACAAAGGCAATTAATTCAACCTCTCATTTCTTGGAATTTCACGTAAGTTCTAAAACTTATAACTCGGTTAGTCGCTGAGTTTTACAAAATTAATATCAATGCAAATTAAATTGAGCATATAAAATTTTGCACTGGAATTTGTAAATTATTGTAATCGATTAATTTCTATTCTGTTTAGCAACCTTTTTGTGTAGATGTTCTTAGCCAAATTGCTGTATCGAGCAAATAAAAAATTATTGCTCTCTTTTAATCCACTTTATATGATCATTTTTGATCTTCTTAATTTAAACCTTAAAAGTAATACAGTTTTTTCCCAGTCTGAAGCGTCTATGTTCTAAATAGAATGGTTCTTAACTTGAAAGTATAAACTATTACTTATAACCAAATGAACTAGAAACTTGCGCGAGAAAATCGTACGTACTGTGAGGGTTATTCTCTCTTTCGGGGGGGTTCTCTTCGTCGGTCGGACTGCCGTCATGTCTTTCAAAAGCAGCTGGAAAGAAATAAAGCAACATCGTTAAAAATATAAAATGTTAGCCTACAGAAACTGGGAAATATGGTTCATCCTGTTTACCTTTGATACTCTTGTAAATTGGAGTGACAAGAAGTAGGAAGATGTCAATACATGTCTTGTAGTTCTCTGGACAGTTGACACCATTTGTGCGGCTATAAATACTTTTATGGGGGTGACGCTGCTTCTTAAGCTTGTCAACGAATACACCTTACACAAAATGACAGTTTTGTTTTAGCATGACTTGACAGACAGAAACATATCATAGAGGAAGTTTGAGTTCTCTATGAATGTCACTTAATTAATTAAGCTGATGTCGACAAATTAATCATTTACTGAAGTACATCAACATGAAAATAACTCTAAAAGATCAGCTAGTCATAATAATGAGAATCTTATTGAAAACATATGATATTGTGTTAGTTAAAAGATTACTCACAGCGGTAAATGATAGAGTCAAGGAGTTTAAAATGAGTGCTGCTTCTAAACACATTAGGCTTTCTGGCAAGAATATGGAGAGGAGATTCACCATCCTCATTAACAGACTCGACCAGCTTTGGGTAATATCTGATTATCTGGTACGCCAATGCTGTTGCAAAATATATATATGTAATTTTACCCTTCTCATTTAGACAAATACATGGGCATGTTTGATATACTGTATAGGACACAGCTACTACAAGCTTTGTAGCACGCGTGTCTTCCCAAGTCTTATTCACTTCTGTATAATCCAGTATACCTATACATGTTTGAATGTGAAGAAAGTTGTAAAGAATATTTCTTACTGAAATAGTCTCCAGAAATAGCCGAGTGTAAAATTGTATTCCCATCTTCCCTTCTGCAAAGTATTTCGTCTCGTTCTTGTCCTTCGTTTTGCTGATCTGTTTCTTGCACTGGCTTTTGTTTGTAGAGACGATGGAGGGAAAGAAAAGAATCCAACTTTCCATGATAAGCAGCCACAAACAATGGGGTCTCACCCTTTAAATTGCGAGTGCTAATGAGTTCACGATCCTTTAAAGCTATGCACTCGCAGATACTTAGCCATCCAACTGCTGCTGCGAGATGGAGAGGAGTGTCTCCTTTATCATTCTTCATTTTTAATATCCCGAATTCATCATTATCAGGTATGGATTTGATCATCCCCTCAATATGTTTTTGACAATCAGAGCTGTGTAATTCAGAGTGGTAACTAGAGATGGCTACATGTAAAGCTGTCTCTTCTGATTTAGTGAGCTTGGCTCTGCGAGTGGTGGGATATTTCTTGTAAGCCGTTTCAACTTGGCTCCACTTCTTTTTCATGGTGAGGTCAAACAGATCGTCCAAAGAAATCTCTTCTTCTATTGGGGTTTCTTTGATTTGTGATGCCATTTGCTATATCAAATGAAAAGAGTGTCTGCCAACTGTTAATAATGTGTGAGGATGTCTTCCATCCAACTCTATTTATAAGAAACCTTTCAAATATTTTACTCCTCACTTCCGTAACAAGCTTCTCCGGTGAAAGAATGGATTTGCAGCAATCTAGAGTATCCTTCCATCTTTAATATCACGAGTTGATATGCTATCAGCTACAGTTCGTACAAAACTCAAAGCTAAAGTCATTGCAGACTAAATTTAGCCCCAGTTCGGTATCGATTAGAATTCAAATTTTAATCTAAGTCGAGGTCAACAATCATTTTTAATCACATATTTCTTGATTCTCACAACTTTTCAACCATACATTTTATCAACTTTTATCAAAATCTACTAAAAATCCTAATTTTAATCCCTACCAAACAAGGGCTTAAGTAGGTAAACATTTTCTTCTTTAATAGTTTGAGCTTTTAGATGTGGTATAGTTCAATATAATATAAGAGTAGACAAGCAATGTTTGCTTGCCTGGTGAATCATTTAAGTGTTTATAAGCAGTATTTCAAGGAATGTGTGCTTAAAAAGTTATAAAAATTATGAGTCTTACAACATGTGTGAATAAAAAATAGAGTTTGACCAGCTTACAAGTAATTATTTGACATCTTAAGCATTTTAGATAATTTGTTTAATGATCATATTTTAAGTGCTTATAAGTAATGTCTTAAGAAACGTGTGATTAAAAAGTTGATAAAAATTATGAGTCCTACGGAATGTGTGAATAAAAAATAGAGTTCAACCAGTTTAAAAGTAATTATGTAATATCTTGAGCTTTGCTTAACGTTCATAGTCGATGATGATTTGATTAAGAAATAACATAGATGCTTTACTTACTCTTAAATTCTCCACTTTCATGAGAAGTCCTCTTTTCTTCATCATGGAAAGCTTTACAATTTGTAATTCTCTATTGAACAAATCCTATGCTCAACATATAAACATCAAAACTGGATTCTTGTTAAAGGGTTATTAGTTCCGAACATCTTACTTGTCAACCGGCTTTTATTAACAAAAAATTATTGATGTGATGAAAAATATTAGTTTATTAAAAAATGTGTAATTGAAAATGTATTTTTAGAGAATATGTATATAAATATGTTACGTCTTTGACAACTTAACCTTTTAAATAAAATACTAAGCTAAAAAAAATCAAAGAAAATTGAACCACTTCTCTGTCACTGCCAAGTTTGCTCTCTAAATATAATTAATGTCTCACTAAAGTTATTCTTTGCGTCCTTAATATTGCCGAAATTGTGTCACTTTTTAATCATCGCTTTATTCCTACAACGAAATCATTTATTATTAAAAAGGAAAAAATAAAAAGAAAGAAAGAGAACAAGGGTCTTCCTATTCCCATATATTCGTCCGTCTCGCAAGTAATGAATTTTATGTTCACAATTGGCCAATCTTAAAACCGTGGCCGTTTTATATTCAGTCAATGAAGCAAGAATATGGTCCCTTTCTTTCCTTTTTTTTCTTCTTCTTTTTCCCTTTTTTTTTCTTGAGAGAAAAAGAAACTGGCACTATTATTGTATTCTTTTCCATGTGAGATTTTTTAATCAAGTCACATAATTCTAGTAAGTGTAAACATTTAACTTTCAAAAGTGAGTTTTGGGAGCAATTTTATAAACGAAATACTTAACTTATGTATTTCTCGATTATTTTAGGAGAAAATTCAAAATTGGACGGAACAGGTGAAAATGAGCAATAATCGATAAAAAAAAAAAGTTGGATATATTTTGGAAGTTGGGGACCAAAGAATCATGTTTAGAAGTTGAAGGAACTAAATTGCAGTAATCAAGGACTCGATTTGAATTAAAAGAGAAAATGAGACCAAATTGTACATGGAAAGATTAAATTCCAACAGGGAAGATTATATATTTAAGGTAGTTAAAAGATACAATTTCAAAATTAAAAAAAGTTCCTTTGAAATTTCAAAATTCATGTCATAATTAAAAATATTAAGATCACACTATTATACAATTTGTGGTTATAATTATGTAATTGTTACACTAACAGAACGTCACAATCACAAATTTTATAAATCATAATTTATTTATCAATCCCAAATCACGATTTTATAAGTCACAACTTATTTCACAATCATAAATTATTGAATTAATAGGTCATATATTACATTTTGCTCACAATTACAAATTTTATAGATCACGAGTTATTTCACGGTCACAAGTTATCAAATTAATTAATCATAAATTATTTATTTGTCACAAGTTTTCAAATTATTTGATCACAATTCAACAAACTGCTGTTACAAATTTAGTCACAATCTCATTTTTTTTAATCACATATTATTTGTTAATCACAAGTTATCTATTTTATCAATCACATATTATTTATTGGCCACAAATTAACTAATTTTATTAGCCACAATTACCCAAATAATTGGCTGCAAACACTGTGATCTCATCTCCACCCCAATCCACCCTGTAAATAATTTTGACTGAATGAATTTTCCATTAAAGATACCTACAATTTTATAGTTACACATAATCTAAATATGGTAATTCTATGTATGGTACAAATATATATATGTGCAACCATATCCTCGTAATCTTGGAAGTAATCTTCTTCAATGTTGTTAACACCCCCCTCAAATTGATGATGGACGATCGAGAAGCATCAATTTGCTCACAAGAAATTGATGTCGTTTTTGAGTCATCGTTTTGATAAATGTTAGCAGTCTGAACATCAGTTGTGCTATGTGGAAGCATAATAAGACGAACATCATAAGGCTCACGTATAGAGTGACAATATACTTCAATATGTTTAGTGCGCTCATGAAGCACGGGGGTTAGCAGCAATTTGAATGGCATTAGTGTTGTCAGCATGAAGAGGAGTAGACCCAAGTTGACGACAACCATGCTCCACTAGAAGACCTCAAAGCCAAAAAATCTCAGAGTAGGCAGAAGACATAGCATGATACTCAGACTCAGTGGAAGATACGAACTTGCTTCTTACTTCACCACGAAATGAGCTCATTCCCAAGAAACATACACCAACCTGTAATTGAGCGACGAGTATCTACACATCGAGCCCAATCAACATCACTATAACCAACTAGCTCAAGAGAAGAATTGGCAGGAAAGAAAATGCCCTTATTAGGTTTACCCAATAAGTATCGAATAATACGACGAATTGCACCCAAGTAGAGGTGTCGTGGAGTATGCATAAACTGACAAACTTATTGGACAACATAAGAGATAAATGGTCACCCTCCTCCTTGCGATATTTCACATTCACCTCCAAAGGGGCATCAACATATCTACCATCTTCAAGCCCAGCTAAGCTAATCAACCCTTCTATATACTTATGTTGATGTAGGTAAGTCCCGACTGGACTCGAATGCACCTCAAGTCCTAAGAATATTGTAAAAGACCCAAATCCTTCGTATGAAAATATTCCTTAAGTCGATCTTGAAGGTGAGATATCAATCCAGGGTTAGTCCCTGTAATAACTATATCATCCATGTAGACAAAACTAAGCACCATACCCGCCTTGGTGTTAGAGATAAAGAGAGATGAATCATATTGATTCTAAGTAAACGAGAAACCAGGGAGAATGGAGCGAAACTTGTCAAACCAAGTGCGAGGAGCCTATTTCGACCCATAAAGTGAGCGCTTTAACTTACAGACAACGCAAGAGGGCAAGCAGAAGAGACTCACAGGTGGTGTCATATAAATCTTTTCCTTAATGTCGCCATGTAAAAAAACATTCTTAACATCCATTTGCCGAAAAGACCATCATTTGGAGGCTGCTATAGCAATAACGGTAAGAACTGTTGTCAATTTGGCAATATGAGCAAATGTCTTTTCATAATCTATACCATATTCTTGATGATTATCGAGAGCCACCAATCGAGCTTTATAGCGATCTAGTGATCCATCAGAGCGGAGGTTAACATAATATACCAATTTACATCCAATATGTTTGATACTGAAAGGTCAAGGAACAATATCCCATGTATGATTTTCTTGAAGAACTTAAAGTTTTTCTTGCATAGCTTTCTCCCAACTAGGTTGGGTAACAACATGAGAATAAAAGGTAGAAACTGTGAATTGAGATAAAGTTGCAGAGAAACCATACCGACTAGGAGGATAGTAATACGAGTGGACAGCTAGAGTATCAGAGCCTGAAATAGGATTGGGATTGGGATCGAAATCAGGAAGGGGTAGTGATGCTAGAGGTCGCCATCTCTGATATATCACACCTGGTTTAAAGCACTTAATAGGACGAGAATACTCCTCAAAGCTAATGAGTGGAGTCGAATCAGAAGATGATAGAAGTTGTTGGAAGTAATACTGATTCTCAAAGAAAACCACATTGTGAGAGATACGGAAGCGATTAGCAACACCATCATAACACACAACCTTTCTGAGCAATGTTGTACCTCCATGAAAGCACACCGTACCAATTATGCAGAAAGCTTATGTCATTCATATGGAGGCAAATTGATGAAACAAACACAACCAAAAGTATACATCATGTTATAGTCAGGATGTATATTGTATAGGCAGAAATAAAGAGAGTCAAAATCTAAATGTTGAGCAGAGAGTCGTTTAATCAAATGTACAGCTGTGGAGAGGACTTCAATCCAAAATTTAGGGGAAACCAAAGATTCCAAGAGAAAAACCCTAACCTCAGGCAACAAGTGACGGTTCTTTCTTTCAACCACTCTGTTTTGCTGAGGAGTATATGGGCAAGAACGTTGAGAAAGAATACACTTCTGTTGTAGAAATGTTTGGTACTGATGAGACATATATTCACCATCATTGTTGGACCTCAGAATTTGAATACCAGAAGAAAATTGTGGTTCAATGTAAGCTACAAAAGTCTGAAGGATGGTACAGGCCTCACTTTTAGAACAGAGAAAATAAATCGAAGTGTAACGACTGAAATCGTCAATAAAAGTCACAAAATACTTATAATAAACATGTAAAGTGACAAGTATCACGCCCCAAACATCACTATGAATAATCTCAAAAATATTTATTAGCGCAGCTGCCATGAGCCGGAAATGGAAGAATCTTACTTTTCCAAGTTTACAAGCATTACAATTAAAAAATAAACTGGAAAATCGAGTCTTATCTTTATTACCCAAAAAACCACTTTTCAACAAATGAGATAAAACTAAAGTATTGGGATGACCTAATCGTTTATGCCAAATGTCATGTTTAAGTCCAATATCAATACAAGCCAATGACATAGCAGTATGAATAGTAAATTGTAATGGGAACAATCTTCCCACTTTAGGCCCCTTCGCGATTACCTTCCTCAATCCCTGATCCTACACAAGACAACCTTGTAAGCCCAATGCAGAGAAGGCGGAGACAATAATCTATTGGACCATTTCTGGGTAACAGCGTTTTGACTGGTGCTAGCTTGTGGAACAGTTGGAGTAATATCTTAAACATCAGCTTGAAATCCATTTGCTGGTCGTTTTGGAGGTTGAATGGGACATTCTTTGATAAAATGCCCCGATTGCTTGCAGTAATTGTAGAATTTCAGACGACATTTACGAGAAATATGACCATATCCTTTGCAACACTGAAGTTGACCCTTTTCCCTTCCTTTGGCAGCATATGCAATGTCAACCACATCAGGCGAGGAAAAGTTTGCACATATATGAGCTTGGGTTGCGATTCGTTGCTCCTCATGCAAAAATTCACCCAGGCACACATCCAATGAAGGAACTGGATCACGATTTTATAAACTCGCTCGAACTACTTCGAATTCGGGTCGTAATTTCATATGAAACTGATCACGCTTACTAACCGCTTGAACCTCATGTAGTGCTGATAAGGTTGTCGCAGGGACCTTAGCATAAACTAACCCGAAGTACTCATTCCACAAGTTCTAAAAACTAGAATAGTATTGCTCAATATTAAGGTTACCGTGAGTGTAGTTGGCAATTTCTAATTCCAACTGAAATCTCGACGCATTATTGTCCTGATAATAAATGCGCTTTACGTATTCCCACATCTCATTGGCAATAGCGAATGCCCGTAAATTATTTACCATGTGTGCCTCCATAGATCCCAATATCCTAGAGATAATACGAGCATCCTTCATTTCCCATGCAATGACATCTTTCGCATTGTCGGGTGCTTTAGAGGGCCCATCAATATAACCCCAAAGTTCATTTCCTTTCAAAAACATCATGAATTGAAATTTCCATATCGAATAATTCTTCCCTTTAAATTTAACACAAAATACTTCAACTGACATGATGTTGTATCGCAAATAGGCCAGTCAAAATAAAATCAGTCGACACCAAATAACAGCTTACGATTTGGAAACCCCAAAATTAATCAAAGTCCACTTATTATTTGCCCAATTAATTTTGTCTCAATTGCAGATCAATTCCCAAAATTAACCTTACTAATTATTGGCCCAATTAATTGTGGCCCAATTTCAGCAACCACACAACCCACGTTCACCTCCCAAAGTCCAAAGCTCGAAGAGATCGTCGCCGACAACGGAACAAAATCAGCCGATCAAAGAAAAGTATACAGGAACCCACAAAATTCGCGTCAACCACCATGGAACTCTGGAATCTCCTCGAACACCCACACGATGTGTTGGTCACGAACAGGAAAACACGACAAATCTCGAACAGGAAAACGCCTACACGGTGATGCTTGATTTGCGTGGCTTAAGAATAGAAAGACGCCGGAGTCGCGCCAACCACCCGCAAATATGCTGGAACTCGCGTCGAACAACCACAATGCCGGAGAAATCTGGAACAGAATTTTGACCACCAAGAAAATTAAAGATTCAGCGACTGTTTATATAGGTATGGCTCTGATACCATGTAAATAATTTTGGGTGAATGAATTTTCCATTAGAGATACCTACAGTTTTATAGTTACACATAATCTAAATATGGTAATTCTAGTGTATATATATATATATATGTAAGCGCGCGCGCGCAAGAATATTCTCGTCCAAGAATATTCTCGTACTCTTGGACGTAATCTTCTTCAATCTTGTCAACACACCCCGGCACCACCACCACCATTTGCAACTGCAAAACAACCACTAGATAACAAAGTAAAACCACAATGCAGAGTTCAATAAAGACAACCTCCATAACCTCCCTCAGGATCGCCATAGCCTCCACCTGCATAACCTTTCTCACAATGATCGCCACAAAATCTAGCGCTTTTGTCACTGTCAAAAAAAATTTTATGAACACCACGCCGTTGTTCGCATGCCTTTATAGCTTGGACAGAAGCAGAAGAAAGGACCGAGTACTCGTATTGCCTGTCATTAATCTGGATTCGGTGGTCTGCACGTGGTGCGGTCACTGAGCGAGGTGGTCCTACACATAGCTCGAGGTGGGCAGCCATGCGTCGTGGTCCTGCTCACGACTGTAGTGCTTGTTTTCCAACAGTCAAACGTAGAGAATGGAATAGTGTTGGTTTTCCAGTGGAGTAGGGTGGTGTGAGTTATTAATAATATATTTGTTTAATATTTATTAAATAATCAATTATAACTTGAATTTTGAAATATGTAACATAAAATATTATTTATGAAATGCTAACTTTAAAAAGAGCTCTAATTGTAATTTCCACTTCCAACAATTTAAGATATCCTAATTTGACTGAGATTGCGGTTCTCATTCCTTATGGAACTCTATTTTACACATAATTTAGGTCTATAAAAAGGGATCTACATTCAATTAAAAATGGGACGCAAGTTACAATCTTAAGGCAAAATTATACATTCAAATATATTAAATCCTCAATATTTATATCTCAATTTAGAATTTGAAGGTTGAAGACAACCATTTGTCGAGAGATTTTATAATCATCCAAAAAGAGTTTGAAGACCTGTTGTTAAGAATTGGATACCGAAGAACAATAATTGCTTGGATTATTTCCTTCCTTTATTTTAATGGACCTAATTATTTTTCTAATCCTTTTGTTATTTATTTTAAATTTTATGATTGGCTAAATAATTGGTCATTAGGATGAATGATATAGCTTAGGTGAATATTTATTTAAATCAAGTGATTTTATACAAGTTTGATTATGTGTTGATTACTTATTGTGTTATAAGTGATATAAGTATTATAAGAGATCGAGAAATGTTTATAGGCTACGCAATCATGATCGAATTCCTAAAATGAAATGCTTTTATATACGTATAAATTTACAATGATATATAGTAAATTGGGACATGAGAATAGGTATAGTTTTGGTCAGAAGAGAGTACTAACTAATATCGGTTAATTCCATTATTAATACATATGAAAAATATGTTGAGTGAATATTAAATAGCCTAGGTGAAATCGAAATTCCTAACTACTTAATCCATAAGTCTCCACAAATTAGCTTAGTTAAGTTAATTTAGCTTGTGTTAGTATAAATTACTAAATTAGTTAAAAAAAACCTCTTGATTTGTTAATAGTTTACCACATTAGATTAGGAAAAAAATTGATAGTAATTAATAGTCTCTATGAGAACGATTTCTGAACTCATATATCCAATTTATTATTTGTTACGATTCTTACATTTGCGAAATCAATCAAACACATTCCAATATTCTTGGTTTAATTTTATCAACAATTACTGAAATTTACACTAAAATCACTTTAACCATAAAACTTTAAGTTGTTCCATTTACATATCTGAAGCACTAAAAATTGCGTCAAGTACACGAACCACCATGCTTTAGTTTGGTATCTATTTTTAAAGTTTAGTGATGCAAATAAATTATTTTTAAAGTGCAATGTTTCGATTATCCATGTAAGATTATATTCCATTGTGTTAGAACTTAGCCCTTCTAAATCTTTGGTCGACAATTGAATTTGATTGTGTAGTGAAGTGATGATCAAGCCTTTTGAACGTAGACGTCACATCTCCCTTGCAAAACACCAACTCCACCTTAATTGACTTAACCATTTCTATCCTACCTTGTGAAATAAGTTTGGGAGTGAATGAACTCGCTAAGGGTGACACAATTAATGATTTGAGTTCAGTATGTGAAACTAAATAGAACTACCTGTAGTGAAGAAGTTTAAATTGGGCAATGACCCTTGCCTAACACTCTAATCTCAATAGCATTGAAAATGAAGAAGACATTACACTGGTCGTGGCAGTCCGTCAAATTATTATTATTAATTTTTTTTTATTGAGAAAGGAAATGAAATGAAAAAGAAAAAAAGAAGTCTATGAAATAAGTGTTCCTATTGTGAAATGTATTATATGATTTTGCCCCTTGACATCACCCATGTGCATGAGACGAACACTCGAGGAAGGAGTCTGTTTGGGAAGTTGAGCATCACTAGCATCATGGGTCTATCATTTCTTTTTAATTTTATTTTCTGTAAAGAATATAATGAATGAAGTTTTGTAGTCGCATGAAACGGGAAACACAAGGCTTAGTCATGGATGAAAGAAGTGGTTGGAATTTACGAGTGAAGTAAGCTACAATTGAAACTCCTAGGGATTGGGGTATTCAATTATTTAAGCTCGATTGGTAACCTTGGCTATTTGACCGTATTCAAATGTCGATCGAAGACTAGAGAGGTCTAGGTGCACATACGAAGAAGATCAAGCATGAATGAGTATAAAAATCTCTAATGAAGATTTATTTAATTTTTTCGATTTAATTGTATACGTAAATTTGTTTTATTATGAGGCAATCAAAAGCATGACAATCTACCAGGTTGCATTTCCTCAACATTCTCCCTTCTGTAGTTTAATTTTGATTTGTTTGATGGCGAACAAAAATTTAAGTTTTGAAGTGTTAGTAACTAACACATGAGCACTAAAATACGGACATTTTGTAATTCTTTTAATAAAATTTAGCTTAATTTATTATATAATACGTTATTAGGTGAAAATCGATGAATGAAAGTGGAATTGAAAAAAAAAAAAAAGCGAAAATTGGCGAAAATGGCAAGATTCAAAATGTGGGACTAAAGTATAAATACTCAAATATTGAGTCAGACCTTACGATGAAAATTCGAGATTGCTATGAGTCAATTGGATAATTATAAGTCAAAAGGGAGTGAAATATGATCAAAATATTTTCACAAATATTTTTAGCAGGAGATNCTAAAGTATAAATACTCAAATATTGAGTCAGACCTTACGATGAAAATTCGAGATTGCTATGAGTCAATTGGATAATTATAAGTCAAAAGGGAGTGAAATATGATCAAAATATTTTCACAAATATTTTTAGCAGGAGATTGAGACTCATTTATGACATTGTAAGCGTTCGAATTGGAAAAAGCAATCTAAATTAAAGTTGTAGCCCTTTGAGTTATCTTTTCAACGCACTTTTAATTGCCTCAATTGAATATTCGGAGAGAATTTTTTGATAAAAATATTGAAAGATGTGCAATTCTGGAAATCTTCCCGAAAGCGGACGTGCAACGCCACCATATGGGCGCCTAGGCACCGCAATAGCAAAAATATTAACCGAAAGGTGGTGCCCCAGTGTCACCCAGTATAATGTCACGGTACCGCGATGCCACTCACATGGTGTCTATGCATCGCCCAATGTGTCACATGGTGTGAATTTTTGGCATGTTTAAAGTCCATAAAGACTTTCAATCCGGGAAAAACATTAGAGGAAGTATGAATACAAAAGGAGAGACACTTGATAATAGTTCCACACATTGAAAAACAAGCGATACAACTTGAGAATTAGGAAAGCAATTCAAAAGAGGAAAATCAAGAAATCAAGGTTTTGAAGATTGATTGGGGGCAAGAAGATCATCTTGATGCAAGATTCATCCGCTTATTTTCATTTTATTCAAAATTCGGTAATGTACTCAATAAACATCTATTGTTTTTTTCTTACATTATGAGTAATTAAATCTTTTATTAGGGTGAACAATGTAATCTATTTGAGACCTTTTATTATTATTATTATTATTATTATTATTATTATTATTATTATTATTATTATTATTATTATTTTCAAAATTCTAGTTCTTTCAAAGCACATGTGTTGATTTTATTCATAAGTTTAATGCCTTGAATTATTCGACAAATAATTTAATGATTTTGTGAATATATTACAAATTGAGAGGTGGGTTTTAGATTTAAATCATATAGTAAAATCTGATAATTTATTATAAAATGTAGAGATACTTGTACTAATTATTGAGATCGTTACATGAATTCTTAGAACAAAATTGTATTTAACTAGGATTGATTTACATAGAGATATGTAGTTTAATTAATTAAATAGATTCAATGAAAATTCGAGAGGAGTAAATTGAATACGATAGAAATATTCGATCAAACATTAAAATAGATTTGTGAATCTTGATTTATGAAGTAAAGGTAATTAATAGATGAAAATGTGAGCCCTAATATCCATTCTATATTTGAAACCCTAATACAAATTTGTTTCATTCAGATACATTCTAATTATTAGTAGTAGCTAGATACGATATCGTACACTTGCGAATGAAAAAATGCAACAATACACTCATCTTTACTCATAAACAAAGATAATTTGTTAATATTTCAAATGTTTTGATTTGATTATTATTGATTTTGTTCATTTTATGATTTAGGAAAATCCTCGAATGGAGCAACATTGGTGAGAAAATGAGGTTTGGGAGTGAAGATTGGGATCTGAACATTTTGTTGGAAAATAATAGTTGGGTGGCTGACTTTGGAG
>CAIGRN010102734.1:0-12942 GCA_903798345.1 Fraxinus anomala
AGAAATCCTAATCCAAAAAATGGTGCTGGAGAAGTGCGTAGGAGCGGTGGTACGCAGCGGCAGGAATGTCTGATTGCAGCAAAGCAGGATGCAGGAGTTCGCCACCGGAATCTGGTCCAAAGGAGCCACCCAAACATACTCCTGTAAAACCAAACCCCAAACCCCAAGCCTACACCAACACCCCAAGGCTTTTGTTCCACCTCCAAGTGTCAAACCACCAGTCTCATCACCTCCACCACCAGTTGCCTCATCCCCTCCTCCAGAACATCCACCACCACCAGTTTCGTCCCCACCGCCAAAGCGCTCACTTTCGCCACCAATTTTCTCTCCACCACCACCTATCCAGTCACCTCCCCCACCACCCAAGCCCTCGTCGCCACCACCGCCTCCAGTATAGGGAGGCCGTTGAAGATAGAAGACATTTCAGCCTGTCGAAAAATGGAGATGATTTGGGGGTTTATATGAACGATCTGGGGATTTATAATATAGCTAGGGCTTGGGGTTAGGCTTTTGGGCTTCTGCAATTTGAGCCATTTATTTGGAAAAAATAAAACATTACACACCGTTTGTCTACTTTTGCATCTTACCTTTCGTAACGTTCGATAAACGTTGCAAAAAGTAAAACTTTCTATAACACTCAATAAACGTTGTTAAAGGTGTCTGTCGCAACATTTTTCTAAAAAACGTTTCAAAAGCTCATTTATTAATACCAGTGGCAACATTCGCGAACTAAAATGTTGTCAAAAGACCATTTTGACAATATTTTGTCAATAGATGTTACCTTTTTAGTGTTGTAAATGATTATTTTTGTTGTAGTATTTCATCACAACAAGGAGACGTGACCGCGTATAGTGAATGGAATTGTATATAACATGTTTCTTAGTGGAGGTTATTTTTCTAATCCCAATGAGCAACAGTGAAAGCAGCTCTTTAATTAAAATACAAATCTAAACAAATAAAAAGGTTGTTCTCTATCCATCTTTAAATACATGTGGCTACCTCTCATTCAAATCCAATTTAATTAAAAACTAATAAATGAAAAAAAAATTTAAACTTCAATATTTTGAGATTAAATTATTCGAATTAACTTTTTCTCGAATCGAAAACTCCTAATTAATTAAAAGCTATAAAAAGAGTCAAATATTGATATACTAAAGCTTGCTCTATCAAAATCTAATTATTTGACCCCAAAAATAATAAGAATATAAAACTTATTTCACTTTATTTCCTCAACTTTCAAAACTATATAAAAAAATATCAAGACCAAATAATTATATTCTACAAAATTTCGGGACGTTACACATGAAGTATTGTACGGATCACACATAGGACAATTAAATTATATTAAATATTATCTTCTCAATATTCGTTTGATTGACTCTAAATTTACTAAAAATAAACTTTCTTTAATGTTTGTGTAAATTTTATCGTGCAAATATTAAGCAATGACTCAAAAATTTGTGACTTAACTCGATCTTACTTGTTAAACGTTCTACCATAAATTCTACGTGTCTTTGCCACATAGGGGTCAAATAGGACATTTAACAGTGTACATAGGGTGTTGCAGCACATCTAATAATAAAAAAACATCAGTCAACTAAATATTTTAAATAATTTTAATGAACAATAAAGAAAGGAAAGAATGAATGAATCAAGGAAGGAAAGGAAGAATAAATTTTCCCCCATTTGGCTTCACGAGGAATGAAAAATAGCCTTCCTAATTTAAAATTAAAATGTGGACAAAAAATATAGTCAAACAAGCAAAAGTGGGACGATCTACCTATCACACATAAATTTGGGCCTAAAATCAGACTTATTTCCAAATAGAAATTATTTTATTTTTAATGTTTTATCTTTTCTAATAATTTTCTGTAAACAAAAGTTTAAAAGACAAAGGCAGGTTGTATATTTGGGTGACCTAAATCTTGTTTTTCTAAAAAATGTAAAGCATAGCTAAGCGTAAAGGCAAAGTATCAAAATTTTCGAGCTTAAGCAACACTTAGACGTAAAAAAATAAAAATAAAAATAAAATAAAAACTTTTTTCATATTTTTAATATTATTTTAATTTTTTAATCATTTAATAATTAAAATAATACATATCAAACATTTAAAACTATAAAATACTATAATTATTTAATAATTCCTATAATTAGTCAATTATACAATTTTTAAATTTTCGAAATACAAAACCTAGACTTTTTTCATAATTTCAATTTTTAACTCGATAAGTTTTATAGATTTATACGAATTTCATACATGCTTTCGAAGTTTCAACAAAATAACGAGTTTTAAAATCAAAATTACATATATAGATAGAATCGTAACTTAAAATTTATTTAACTTTATCGAATAAAGTCATTTTTAACTTTTGTACATATAGTCTTTTAAAAAAATGAAATTAAAGTCAAATGAAATTTTTTAAAGAATAAAAAGTTTATAAACTAAAGTCAAATAACAAATTTTAAAAAAAAAAATTAAAAAAATAAAAATGAGTAAAACGAACGCGCCTAAGGAAGACGAAAGAGAGGAAGAAAAAAATCCAGCTATTTAGGAATTGGAAAAAAAAAAGTATCTAAGTGCGAAGCTAGGCATTTTGTCTGAGGCTCTAGCCTAGGCGGCTAGACGAACTTTCTAGAATATTGGTTTTTACTAATTTTGTCAAAAAAATGGACTAGACATGTTGATGCTAGTTTGATTGAGAAAATCGAACACCAATTTATGTTAGATATCGTAAAATTGAAAATCGTTGAAAAGGCAAAAGCTGGGCAAATTGACCTAAAGAAAATTAGTTTTTGTGTTTTCAATAATTTTTACCATCGATTTGACTTTGAATCATTTGATCTTTAGCCCTTTTCAAATCGATCCTCGGATCCACTAGTTAAAACATTGATTTTGCAATAAAAAGTAGAACTTTCTCTAAAAATATAAATGGAACCTCTCAAAAATGCAATAAGGACCTTCAATTTATATATAAATTAGTCAATCAATTAGACTTCCTAAAATTTCACTCTTCACATACCGGTTATTCTCTGAGAGAGAGAAGAAAATAAATTAGATTTCCAAATCACACTATTTTCCAAGAATCTATTATATGATATTGTTTATTCTCAATGTTCTCCACTGGTCAAAATGGAAAACTCTTTGACTAAGCTTAAACAATTCAGTCTATTTACATTGAAAATAACTAGATACTAATAAGATCTGCCGGCTAAGGACGGCAGTGTAAAGGTTTGAAAATGACAAGGTTGTCCGAATTCATCATGCTATAAAGAGGGCAAACTGAATTTTCAACATTCTTGTACTCAAACTATGGGATCATCACTCAGTTGCTGTGACTCGGAAAAGGTTGAAGAAGCAGGGTATGAACAAGAACTACTAAATCTTTATATCCTTATTACATATAACTAGATTAATTTGTCGATTGTCTGGCTGTTTAATTTGTAGGTTTGCAGTGGGCGGAGGTATTAGCACTACGTGGAGAATTTTCACGTACAAGGAGCTTCATGCTGCCACTAATGGCTTCAGTGAGGATTACAAGCTCGGAGAAGGAGGATTTGGAAGTGTCTACTGGGGAAAAACATCCGATGGTCTTCAGGTACGTTGAACCATCTCGTCTAAACACTTTTAGAGAATGTTCCCTCAGGAATTTTGTCCAGTCGAATGAGTATTGACATTAAAATTGATCACCTTCCAGAGAAGTCCATTTGATTTCCAAACATACTACGTTCAATGACCTAGAGGTTCTTTACGGCCAATCAATCCCTGTTACCAATAAACAACATTTTCAATACACCCTTACACGTCTCGTTCATTCTTTTTTATCCAAAGGTAAACGTGTACATGTTTGTTGACCTCAATTTCTGCACGGATGATGTTACCAATAGATTTATGTCCAAACATGTCCACACGTATGGCTCATGCACACTCGGACAAACCATTACAAGCACGTGGTCTTTTCAGAAGGTGGGGGAGGCAACCGTAAGCACTTCGAGAGTCAAGTTAATCAACTTGTATAGATATATCTATGCGGAAAACGAATAGAAGTCGTGAGCCACAAGTGTACGAATAATAAGAGAGAACAAATGAGAGAGCAATATTACTATGAGAGTGTAAAGTTGCATTATCTTCAAGTGTTACTAAGTGTGAACTTTTATTTTAGAAAATGAGTAGTTGTTATCGTTGAATGGAAAGACTCATGGCCTCATCCTGATGGTCGAGGTGTCTTCTCGTAAGTGTCACTCCATCAATCTTAAGTTCAGGGACATTTAAGGTTTATGAAAAGTAGCAACCTTATAGTGTAGATCTGACCTCTAGGTAGACTGACAAAAGTTGACTATGAGACATCTGCTATAGAAATCTCACATCAATCAATCATAGAAAGATCTTATACGAAAGATCTTCTTGGAATAGGTAAAGTAGGAGATGCCTTCTCTCATTAAGAGGTTAATTGCCTTGGATTTATTCTGCAAAAGGTTAGGCACCTCGCATAGGCCATGGTGGGTCGGCCTCTACATGGCACAAAAGACTGAGGTGATATATTACTTCGACTACCTTAGTTATGGCCTCAGCTAGGCCAAGTAGGACAGTGATGTAGATTGTGGGGCTGATGAGACTTGCAAAATAGTTGCCATGGCCTATACTTGGAGCCTCGATAGATGATGAAGTTGTCATGCTAATGCGAGGTCCTAACATTAGGGATGAGACTCTGATAGATAGGAAACTTGATGAGACTGTTATGCGGAGGCGAGGTCCTAGCAATGAGGACGAGGCTCTAAAACATGCTGTAATGTATAGGCGAGGTCCTAGCTTTGAGAAAAAGGCTTTGAATTGTATGATTACCTTTTCTGTCATGAAATGGAATGTTGTGGTAGAGGTGATTTGAAGCCTCTGAGCTGAGCAGACATTTTTGGAGTGTGTGTCAATGATTTAAAAATTATTGCGCATTTTTAAAAAAATTCAGTGAGGCGTCGCCCCTTCCAAGACACGTGTCTTTATTAATGCTAACGATGATCTGTGGATGTTCGTGTTCAAGGTCAACGACCTCACGCATATTTGAGTAGCACCGCTTCATTTGGTTATTTGGATAGACGTATCTGTTCATTTTAACGGCTCGGATGAGCTTGATGGATGGATGGCCATAATCATTCTTATAATGATCCAACGGCTAAGGTACGTTGCCTCTGCCTATAACCTTCTCTTATTTGCAAGTTTTCTACTTTTGCAAAAATTCAAAAATGCATCGTTATTCCTCTGTTGACCTCAATTTTTACACAGATGACATGGTCAACAGATTTTGGCTCCACACATGTCCTTGTGTGTGGCTCCTATACACACGAACAAACTTTAGAACATATGACCTTCTCAGAAGGTGGGGAAAACAATGCGAACACTATGACAATCAAGTCAGTCAACCTATATAGATGTATTTGGGTGGGGAACATATGGAAGTCATGATCCAAATAGTCTACGAGCACCAAGGTCATATGAGAGGACAAATGAGAGCAATATTACTATGGGAGTGTAAAATGCATTAATTTCAAATTGCATTAAGTGTGAACTTTTATAGTAGAAGATGAGGAGTGGTTACCATTGATGGAAAAATATGTGGCCTCATCCTCATGGTCGAGGCATCTTCTCGTAGATGTCAGTAATTTTAGGTTTAGGGACATTCAATATTTCTAAAAAGTAGTCATTCTATAGCCTAGTACTGATCTCTGAAATATATACTGACAAGTTGATTGTGAGGTATCTGTTGTAGAGATAGATACCTCACAATCAACCATAAAAAGATCTTGTATGAAAGATTTGCTTGGAATAGGTGAAGTTGGAGATGGCTTCTCTCATTAAAAGGCTAATTGCCTTGGATTTATTCTACATTAGGTTATGGCACCTCGTCTAGGCCATGGAGGGTCGGCCTCTACATGGTACCTAGACTTAGGTGGTGCACCAATTCGGCTAATTTGGTTTTGGCCTCGACTAGGCTAGGTGGGATAGTGATGTGGAATGGGGGCCTGATGAGTGTTGCTAATTGGCTCCTAGGTGGCCTATACTTGGAGACACGTCAGACAAGACGTAACAAGTTTCATAGAGTCTAAACCTTTGGAAATCTGAACCAAGGATCTCTACTCTTATATCATATTAAACCACCACAGAAAAAAGTTTAAATTGTTAGAGATGTCATTACGCCCTTGTTTGGCAAATATTAGAATTATATTTTTTGTAGATTTTAATAAAAGTTAATAGAATATGTGTTAAAAAATTGTGGGACCAATGAAATGTGTGGTTAATTTTGATTATTTAACTTTGAATTAGATTAAAATCTGATTTGAATCAATACCACACATGGGCTATATATTAGTGGTTCTCTCGTCGCGATCAAACTTTACATTGAGAAAATAAATGGCAATATAAAGTCAGATTATAATTAATTTATATATACTTTGTTGTTCAATATGCAGATAGCAGTTAAGAAATTGAAGTCTATGAACTCAAAGGCTGAAATGGAATTTGCAGTGGAAGTTGAAGTTCTTGGAAGAGTACGCCACAAGAATCTATTAGGCCTGAGAGGTTACTGTGCCGGAGATGATCAACGCCTCATTGTTTATGATTACATGCCAAATCTCAGTTTGCTTTCACATCTACACGGACAATTTGCTGGAGAATCTCAACTTGATTGGAAAAAGCGCATGAAGATTGTGCTTGGCTCCGCTGAAGGCTTACTGTAAGATTCAACCCACATAAAAACTGAAATAGATCATTTGAAAGCTTGTTATTATAGTTAAGAATGTTTGGAATGCAGTACTATATATGACTTGCATAGGACAACAGATAAAGTTTTGACATCTTTTCTTTTCTGATATTGCTCAACGTTATCGAGTGCAAAGTACCGAACATGCTATTAAATGTCTGAATTAATAGTGAGAAAATTTGACATCGAGAAAGAACAGAAGTCACATTTCCATTCTTAATATAACACCTGGTAAAGGAATAAAAGAATTTGATTGTTTAAGGAATTCATTCTCGGAGAATAAAAAACAAAGTATCATAAAGTCATCATTTGAGGGGGTGTGCTATTACTAATCAGATACAACTTTGCAATTGGAACCTTTTTATATAACTTTAGGTTCACAGTTTGTCAGCATATATATGCATGTTCATTATTATTATTATAGTAACTGTCATTTCTTTGAAGGAAAACTGACTTTAAGCCAGTGAAATCATCTAAGGGTTGCTTGAGTTTTGAAATTCTGATTCTATTTTGCTTGCATTATATGTAGGTACTTGCACCATGAGGTGACGCCCCATATTATTCACAGAGACATCAAGGCTAGTAACGTGCTTTTGGACTCAAATTTCGAGCCATTGGTAGCTGATTTCGGGTTTGCCAAGCTGATCCCAGAGGGCGTTAGCCACATGACAACGCGAGTAAAAGGCACACTGGGCTACCTAGCACCAGAATACGCAATGTGGGGAAAAGTTTCGGAGAGTTGTGATGTGTACAGTTTCGGAATTCTTCTGCTTGAAATTGTCACTGGTAGAAAGCCTATTGAGAAACTTCACGGTGGTATTAAGCGAACCATCACAGAGTGGGCTGAGCCATTGATAACCAAAGGAAGGTTTAAAAATCTCGTGGATCCCAAGCTACATGGAAATTTTGATGAAAATCAATTAATTCAAACAATTAATATTGCTGCATTGTGTGTTCAAAGTGAGTCCGAGAAGCGGCCCACGATGAAGGAAGTGGTTGGATTATTAAATGGGTACGAGCCAAAGATGAAGCCAATGAGAATTAGAAGTGTAAGGTACGGAGAAGATTTAATGGCTCTTGATCAGGCGAGCGATGAGGATACTAGTATTAACGAAAATGAAAGCAGTGTATATGGCGTATTTGGTGCGTTGGATTCCTTGAAGATGCAGGACCCTTACGAACGTTATCGGGACAGAAGAATGATCAAAAATGTATAAGACTTTTATAGTTATGTTTTGACATATACATTGATACTCAAAGCAGTGCCAGATGAATGTTTTATTCTTTTTTTATTGCTTTAGGATCTGTGTTATTATGATATAGCCCTTTTGATGTAATTTGTCTCCCTTATGTGTTCTGCTAATGAGAATGTCAAATATGAATATGCATGCAGGTAAAATTGAGGTTTCCTTACATGTGAGCAAAAACAAAAAAAAACAAAAACTCATCCCCAAACACACCTTTCTTTGGTATTCCATAAAAAATTGACAACATTATTGTGTGGCATTGATTACTAAATGAATTGTTTAGTTTGTGCTCTGCAGTTTGGAACTGCCATTGCCATATTATTGAAGTATAATCGAAACCTTGTAACTCTGTTAGTGATTGCTATTGTTACAAGTAATCGAATGCTGTTCGCTTTAGGACAGACTTTCAAGTTTGCAAACCTGATGATTTTTATGATTCCTCTATTTTCAAAATAAATTATGTTCCAATATTACAGGGTGGATAGTGTTCTTTCAAAGTTTTATTCTCGCATGCGTGACATTGAACTCCATCATGCTCGTGTCGTGCCTTTTAGGCCTGATGTGCTTAACAGAGTAGTGCATGCACTTGTAAACATCACACTATGAACTCTGGCAGCAAAGTCTGGCCCCTTCTCAATGCGGGTTAGTGTCCTTGGCCCCTTGACGTCGTTTGGAGATTTTGCCGAAGAGAGACACTGGTTAGCTAAGAAAATGATAAAATATAGATGAATCGTGTCCTCTCAAAGTTTTGTTTTAAGATAATGTAAGGTACGCTTTTGAGTGGCACATAATGCCTCCCCACCAAACTCAACCAAGAAACACTTTTTTTTAGCAAGTCAGAATGAGAGGATTCTGGTCCTAGCTTATGTAACAAGATAAATCAAATATATGCCACCACCTTTGCTTATCTCCCAAAGCACCCAACCATAAAACACTTAATTGTAGCCCAAAAGCACACTGCACACTAATTAATAAGTAGTTCACTTGACACAGTTAAAAGCTATTTTATGCTTGTTGGATAAGGAAATTTCAGAGTCTGTGGTTACTTTGTCTCGTACGCATGTATATATTGTAGGGTACCTGTCCTTCCATTGTGGATAAAACAAGAAGCTTGCGAAGTACAAATATCTATATTTCCCAAGGCAAGACAAATTAAGTCTAGACATGGTTCCTTCATCACCAGCTAAAATTCTTATTGGGATATCACTAGATTCTGATCAAAGTAAAGCCCTTCTCTCTTGGGCTATCGGAGTTCTAGCTCGACCGGGCGACACGGTTATCGCTTTGCATGTTGTCGGTTAGTCGAATTATTCTGATACGCAACTTATTTATCTTAGTTGTTTGCCAATGTAAATTATAGTCCAATGAAATATTTTCATGAATTTGATTTCATTTTCTTCTTTCGTGTATGTGTGATGAAACAGTGCCTAAGGCCAACAAAAATTCTTTGGTTCAAAGAAAAGAGATAAATAACAAAGGGCTGTCGGCAAGAAAATATCAAAAACAAATTCGACTGGCGAAATCATATGTCATATCCATCATGGGAGAGCTTGTTAAGACTTGTATGTCTAAAGAGGCAAGAATTCTTAGTAAACTCTAGTTCAAAATTCAATTGGACGGCATTTAGAATTTTAATTAAAATATCCAAAAAATTCTCCATTTTCAGGTTAATTTGGAGGCTAGAGTTGGATTCAATTCTAGTGCTGGTAGAGGTCTTATTGAAGAAACAAAAAGCATTGCAGCAGATTATCTTCTCATTGGTGGGAAAAAGAACCAATCAAACAGGTCAGGGACATCATCAATATTCACAAAAATCTTCAAGAAGAAAATTTCAAGAATTTCATTTTCTCTGTTTGCAATTAGACCTCCTCGTACCATTTCAAAGTATTGCTTCCAGCATGTTCCTGAAGGTTGTTCTTTACTCTTGCTCGACCCAACTAAATGCCAGCAACAATATTTTCATTCCAAATCCAGACGCACTCAAGGTTAGCAGTACCATCCAATACTGTGAACCAAACAAGCGCTCATATTTATATAAAAAACTTAAATGGGGCTTTTGATTTCGGTTGTGTAACAGAATTTGATCAAGAATTAAACACCTGGAGTGCAGAAAAGATAGAAAACTCATTTTCATCAGATAAAAATGAGATTTATTCAAAACGAAAGTGCGAAAATCCATCTCCAACAACAGTGCTAGGTGTCTGTGAAGGAGAATCACAGAGCACTGATGAAGATTGTTCAAGCTTAGCAGAATCAAGCATTACAAATAATTATTCTTCGCCGGGTTCTTTTGAATTGAAAAAGAAACCACCAATCGGGAAACCAAATAGGATACTGAAGCAAATATCATATTTCTTTCGTTCACCTATTGATTGGAGTGGAGGAAATCGAAATGGTAGCAGCCTCAAAGGAAAGCAGCAATCTTCGTTAAGGTGCTTTAGCTATCAACAGATTGCAAAAGCCACAAACAATTTCCATGCAGGTAAAATTCAATTATATCTTCTCCTATTTTCTATTATATTTTGATATATAACAACCCTAACAAAGTCGTGTTCTCGATAAATTTCCTAGAAAATCTAGATTTAGAATGAAGTTATTTCTTTTAGGCCAGATTTATGAAGAAAGAAAAAAATGACACGAATTTTGGGTGGCCTATAGGCCAATCTCCTTGAACAAATGTCCACCCATGAATCTAAAGTAGCTAGGTAGTTAACAACTACAAAGGCCGTGTTAATTTAGGTCTATACCTTTCTAGTCTAACTTGTTTACCAAGAACCTAATGTTTTCAAGAAGAATTAAGCAAAATATGTCACAACTCATCCTACAAACATATCTCTATTTAGCCCTTGTCATGGGCCGCTATTCTCCTATTTTTAGCCATTTTTTGACCGTTGTAGAGTGTAACACTGAGTGTAAATGGGTCCCATACCAGCCACATATATTGACTGCTACAATTGATTGATTACCCAGCAATTAAAGTACATAACAAAATGACCTAAGTGCCTCTAGCATTTCATTAAATTTGGTTTTTTTTTTGTTTTTTTCATTTAAATGGCCCAAGACGGGCTTATTTGAGTATATTCTCAATTCTTGGTACGACTACAAATTCATCTTACGAGTCAAGTAGAATTGAGCAGAGGTTTTTGGTGCAGAAAACTTGGTAGGACAAGGAGGATATTCAGAGGTTTATAAAGGGGAACTTGATAGTGGATGCAACATAGCAGTGAAGCGTTTAACCAAAGATAATTCAAATGCAAACAAGGAAAAAGAGTTTCTTATGGAATTGGGCATAATTGGACATATCAACCATCCTAATACTGCACAATTAGTGGGTTGCTGCATTGAAAATGGCCTTTATCTCATTTTCAAATTCTATCCCAATGGCACTCTGTCATCGGCATTACATGGTACGTTAACTTAACCCACAACTTATAAGAACGACCAAACACGTCTGGACGAAAACTTACAATTAATTTGTCGTGACAGGTCAATCATGCAACTCACTTGACTGGACTATTCGATTCAGAATCGCACTTGGAGTTGCTAGGGGGCTGCATTACCTTCACAAATGTTGCAAACATCGAATAATACATCGTGATATCAAAGCCTCTAACGTTCTTCTAGCTCCAGATTACGAACCACAGGTTAAAAGTCGAAATATTTCTCAAATTTTTTTATTTTTTATTTTGTGAAAGTTTGAATTTAATCCTTTACAGATATCTGATTTTGGGCTTGCAAAATGGTTGCCCAATAAGTGGACTCACCATGCTGTTATTCCAATTGAGGGCACATTCGGGTACTTAGCTCCAGAGTATTTTATGCATGGAATTGTGGATGAGAAAATAGATGTTTTTGCATTTGGGGTGCTTCTTTTGGAGATCGTAACTGGCCGGAAGCCGGTCGACTCAGAACAAAGCCTGCTTTTATGGGTAAAAATCGACCCTTAGTATCAACGTTGAACGATAAAATTTTAACTTCTTTTTAGTTATTATTATTATTTTTTTTTAAATTTTCCATTAGTAACACCAAACCTTAAATGTGATTAGGCGAGACCCATTATGGAATCTGGGAATTTAACTCAATTGGCAGATCCAAAATTGGAAGGTAACTATGACATGGATCAATTGCATAGAGTAGTACTCACTGCTTCATATTGTGTACGACAATCATCCATTTGGAGGCCATCTATGACGGAGGTTTGTTTTCATAACATTTTTTTTTTAAATCTTAATTTAGGCCTTCGTTTGGATATGAATAATAAATTAATTTATAAATTTAGTTAAAGTTAAACATTAATTTCAATCATACATTCATAATAATTTAGACCTCAAATAAAAGACAAATAATAAATTAATTTTTAAATTAAGTTCAAGTCAAACATTAATTTCAATCATACATTCATAATTACTACTCATTTATTAATAACGAGACCCCATTATTTATTCCACCTTTATAAATTCGTCAAATAATTTCATCTTTTAACGAAGGTTGTCCAATAAGATCAACCTATTATGCGAAAAATTATGAGCATCGTAGTAAAAGTTAGCATCTGTTTGGTAGAGATTAATATAAGTTAAAGTCAATAATTACTTTTAACTACATAATTTTTAACAATATATTTCATCAACTTTTATTAAAAATCTGATTTTAATAATTCATAATTACTACTCATTTATTAATAACGAGACCCCATTATTTATTCCACCTTTATAAATTCGTCAAATAATTTCATCTTTTAACGAAGGTTGTCCAATAAGATCAACCTATTATGCGAAAAATTATGAGCATCATAGTAAAAGTTAGCCTCTGTTTGGTAGGGATTAATATAAGTTAAAGTCAATAATTACTTTTAACTACATAATTTTTAACAATATATTTCATCAATTTTTATTAAAAATCTAATTTTAATGTCTGTCTGATTTTGTTTGCTCAAACAGATTCCTTTA
>CAIGRN010102743.1:453-16346 GCA_903798345.1 Fraxinus anomala
CCCCCCCCCCCCCCTTTTTTTTTTTGGTATATAATGCATTTTAAAATAATAGATTTATGGAGAATGTGTGGTAAGGAAAAGTTATTTGAGTTGTGTGTAATATTATTTTATTAAAGATTGTGTAATTGAAAAGAAATGAGTGAAAAATGTATTTTGAAAAAAATGAGAATCAAATGAGGTCTAAATTTAACTTCACATCCATAACTACTAGTAATTAGTATACATTTTATAAGACCCTACCACTATCTCTTTATAAACCATCAAAAAATTTGTCAATCGAATGCTTAAATTTTAATTTCTGAACTGTTATGTGTACATAAAAAGTATTGCCGGAATTACTACATACGACACTTGGTGATTTTTTATTGGAAAATTTTGGCAGCAACTCCCCTGTACAAGGGGAATTGTGGTTAATTCCTCCCTTATTTTTCATCATTTTGCACATTTTTTTCTTAGAGAGGAAGACCCCAAATTAATTTCGCATTCCTCCCTAATATCCAAAGATTGTCAGTTTATCAAAATATAATCCACCAATTTTCTCATATCAAGTCTCGACTCATTAATTAATAGTAGAATGTTCAATTAAAAAAAAAATTATAACTTGCTACTGAATCTTACAATAAAAAAGTATGATTCCACCATTAAAAACCTTGTTAGTTAAAATATTTAATAAATTAATAAGATTTTTTACATTAAATTTGAAAAATCACTCATAATTTTTACTTGTCACAAGAGTAAAAAGACATATATTATAAACCTAAAATTAAAAAATCAATTATGTATCATAGTGTAATATAAATTGGTAAATCTCGATACCCTTTTTACTATTTCACTTTTCAACATTAGAATATGTACGAGGGAACATAATATTCATATACCTCATGTACCCTAAACTCTAAATCTTTCTCTTATTGAATGAACTCTTAAACCAATGTTCGTATATTATTCATGTTACCAAAGTAACGTTGGTGACTCTTGATAATTGAATGATAAAAGGTATAGATCAATTTATTAATAATGTATTTTGTGCATTAAAAGCCTCTGTAATACGGAAAATCGGGCTACCTCTATCGGTGGTGCATTCAAGAAAAGCCAGTGTAGCCAAATTGCGGCTGCCTACCTGCCTGTCTATCCGCCAAATGGTATTAACGTTAGAGAGCGTGTGAATGGGCACGCCGTTGACTTTATTATTTTTTAAATTATGTGAATATTAATAATTAATTCATGCCGGCCGGAGACTAGCCGTAATTGTTTTGTCTCCTTATTTAATAAATCACTAAGCAAAAGTCCACTAACGATAATAATAAGTGGACTTTGAAAAGTTTGCCTTCACCAATTGATTCTAAGTGACTTTTCTTATTCGTTTAGATTTATAAGATAGTATAACATTCAAAAGAAATATTATTTTGAAACATTTTCACCAACTAGTACAATCAATTCATCATTAATGTGCAACAGTTATGAGACGGACGTTAAGCACATTATTAATGAAGTCGATATGAGTAAAGAGTTATGCTCCACTTGCAAGACAATTTGAAGGATGAAATCAAGAAGTCAAAATTTTGCAACGAAGATGAAAATCATCCGACACTGATTTTGAAGATTCATGAAGAGTCCAGAGAAGAGATCGAGTCATTTAATTGAAATATCAATGAAAAATCGACTTTGATGGTTAGCTCTAATAACAACTATGTAAAGATTATGAAGCACCAAAAAAACACATATAACTTGACATCAATATTTTCAAGCATTTGATGATAATACACACACAAACCCGGGGTAATTATATCCACATTTTTATTATAACGAAAGCCAGCAATTTTTGTTTATTTTTGCACTTATCTCCTGAACTTTTTCATCGCATTCTTATTTGTGACCGTTAGTTAATTAGTACATTTTATCTCTAATTACGATTTTGGTCCTCTACTATGGTGCTGAAATGGGAAACAAATATTTTGGCAAATTTAGTATTTATTTTTTATTATTTAAAAATGTACGAGGCAAACGAGTCTTTTTACTTGTTTCTAACAATATTTTTGGTTTAAAATCATCATACAACACGTGAAAAATAATAAAAGGTTGGAGAAAAAAATTGAAAGATTAAAAAGTTGAAAATATAAGTGCAAAAATGAACAAAAATTGAGGACTTCTATTACAACTAAAATGTATTGTACAATTAATAAAAATTACGGTGCAAATATCATCATTCATATACATATCAAATAAATTTTACGTATAATATCTTCGTAATAAATATCGAACAGAGTTAGGTAAACTTTTAGTTATTTGAAATATAGTGAGCATTACTATGAAATGTATTTGAATGGTTGCTTCACTAAAGTGGTCCAACTGTTGCATCATCAATGAAGAAACAATTATGTACAACTTTATCATTTATGGAATATCTATTAAGTGCTTTATTTTGTAGAAGTAAAAATATTCAAAAATTCATGAAATTTATGCCTTAAACCATGTGCTTAAAGGACCTCTCACTTTATTTTATAATAATCAAGTTTCAATACACAAATAATTAAAACAATAATAACCAGAAGTAACAAAAAGTACCGACATGTTTGCTTGATAAGCCCCCATTTGACAACCATAATTTAGAGAAAACGAAGTTTTAAATAATATTTTTTATACAAATGTATTTTTTTTAAAATAGGTAAAAGTTTTGAATTTACCCTGAGAATATTTTACCGTGTGAATATTTTGTTAATAATTAATATGTAGAAAAAAAGAGATTTCAAATAATGATAGTCTAACATGAGCTAAATAATTCTAGATAGTTGTATCCTTTCAAACAGAGCAGTGCTGGCTTACATACACTCACACATGGGGTGGGTGGATAATTTTTTTTAATTTTTAATTACAGTGGGGCCCACCACTGCTGTGAACCTTAATTCTGTAGAGGATTTATTCTTTCAAACACGCATGTTTGGGGACAAACATGTACTTGCCAAAAAGTGTCAATAACTATAAATAAATCCATTCAAGTCTCTCATTTTGTCAAAGAGATGTTTGGGACTATGTTTACTTGCAATTTTGAATAATTTACATGAACCGTAAGTTGGAACATAATGAGTTTTCAGAATAATGATACAAATCGTCAAGTGCCTAATTCTGCATATTGGATTTTGGTTATACAACAATAATCATAACCAATTATGCGAAGTGATATAGCTCTATAAGCCGTTTTGCGCTGAAAATAAATGCCAACTTACCAGATGGCTACCGAAACAATTAGTTGATCTTAGTCCTCGTCAAAGCCAACATCAAAACCCTCTCCTTCTCCAGCATCTCCCCAGTCATTATCCTCTGGTGGTGCCTGGTCAGCATTGCTAGCAAATCCATCAACGGGCACATCCACTTCCATATCATCATGAGGGGCCTCGGGTCCCTCTTCCATGGATTCCTTTACTTCCATTGATTTGAGATTTGACTCACTGAAAAATTCATTGTAGGGCTTTGCAACCTGAGTGTTATTGAGAAAAAGGAGAATTTTCAGGCACAGGAACTTCTAGACAGTTGTGCAACTGAGATCAAAGTATGCTGTAATGAAGGAATTCAAGATCAGAACAGAAGCATTAGGAGATTCGTACTACTCATACGATCCTTCTTCTGAGAGTCAAAAGTAGGATTCGAAACAAACGATAAAATCAAACTTGATGCATATGGGAAGAACAAGTGTTGTCGCTTCACAAGCATATACTGTGCAGGGATATCATGCTCTGTGATAATTTGCCACTTAAGTGGATACTCTACCTTGACCAGTACATTTCTCTGTTCTGCACTTTCAACCAGGTTCTTCCAATGGTCGTCTCTTTTCAATGTGGATGCAGAACCCACAACCTAGTATAGTAATAAAAGCTTTCTTGAAATCAAGGGATAAATTTCTGTGAATATGAGAGCCAATCATTTATATTTGATAAAGCTATACCAGGACAGATGATCTGGCTCTAGTTATACCAACATTCATTCGGCGAAAATCAGCAACAAATCCAATGCCTTTATCTTTACTAGACCGAACACACGAAAAGATAGCAACATCTTTTTCGCGTCCCTGTAAAAGAGTATTTGTTCAACTTAATCAAGAATCATCTCTAGCACAACAAGTGAATGATATAGGGATTTAATGTATGACCATCATGAAATAAAGTCCACACCAAATTTAATCCACGTAATTTAACAATGAAATGAAACTACTTGCCTGAAATCCATCAACAGTGTTGATATCTACTACTTTATCAGACTCCACGCCGAAAGTGTTACGAAAATTTTCTCTGAGAAGCTTGACTTGATGTCTATATGGGGATATTATTGCGAGTCGGGAACTTGACTTTAGTTCTGGATATCTGCTCACCAATTTACTATATAAAGAGAGGACAAACTCAACCTCGTCAACGTTTACCCAAGAGCCATGTCCCGACGGTTGGGACTCGTTTCCATCATGAATGTCAAAAAAGCAAAAAGGTCCGAAGCATCGAAATTCATGCCATGAGCGCTTTGTCTGGTCTTGGACGTCAGGTCCATCTTCCAGTGCCTCATCATAAAATTCCCTCGAAGGAAAGCTTCTAATCTGGCATGATAATTGGATTAGAACTGAGTTTGTGCAATTATGAATTGGAAACTAGTGACAAACAGAAGACCACGTGTTAACCTGTAGAATGAATATGTATCCATGTTATTGATGAGGTTTCAAAATCTTAAGATATAATATGTTACCTCTGGATGCATGCGATATTGGGTCTTCAGCATCTGTACTGGATAGCCAGCTTTCTGGAATCTTTTAAATAAGCTCATGCCATATCTACAACAGAGTTTCCAGAAATTGGAAATATATGATCAGAAAACACTGGATGTTTAGAAAATACGAGTTTCTCTTAACATGATGCTGCTCTTACCCAAATTTTTCTGCAATAGGGGAGATTACAGTAGCTGGCAACTGCACTGGATCCCCCACCTGGAACAGAGTGTGTTAAAAATGACATGGACGAGTTATCAAAGTAAACTTGCATGGAATAATACAAAGTCTACATGCCAAAATATCAGAAAATAACGGTTTAACCATTTAGCAGGTGTTACATCGGGTAATTAGTATGTACAAATTTTACATCTCGAAGTGTTTCTGCTGGTAATGTGGCCAAAAATTGGAATACTGATTTGGATAGCTGTTTTCCATGTAGGATCTTTAACAAACATTTGTCATGTACATAAAATATCTAACAGTCAATTGAATAACAACCTGAATACTTAAGTAGAGCAGACAAACATTTCTAAACAAATTTCCAAACTTAGCTCATTAATGTTTTGATTAGAATAATCATGTCTTACATATCTTAGACACGTTAAACTTGCAGTTTCTGGGACAAGTTAGAGAAAATGTACATTGTGATCCTCTTGCCAGTGAAGGCTAACCTACTAATGTCAATATCCTGTGCAACCGCTGTTGCAGCCTGTTGTCACGTTCCGGCAGCTCAAGGGCCGGACTGAGACGCAAACTATAGGAGAGAGAACGGAGAGTTCGAAGAGCTGCATGCGAGGACCAAAAGGTGGGAAATTGCTGGAGACGAGAGTGAGAAGGCAGGGTGCCAAAGCAATTGAAGGCAAATTGCTGCAAGTTGAAGGCAAATGCAAAAGCTTGCACAGGCAGACGTAGATGACAATTGGGCACAAACAGAGACAATAAAAGGCTGGGCGCTTAACAGACGCGAACATAGACAGGCAGTTGCAGCCATACTGCTTGAAAGCAGTCAAACAGCCTGCACAACTTAAGTTTTGAGGTGGGATTCCAAGGCATTCTAGAATTGTTCCTAATGCTAGAATGTTCCATACAAGAATCTTCTAGAATGTTGCAAGGAAATGTAGAAATATTGTGGAGACAAAATTCTAGAATATTGTGTAGGAAGATTGTAAAGAGTACATAGAAGGTTGAATATACAACCTTTCTAGGAGAATTTAATATAATATCTTGATGGAAAAGTCTATATAATCACTCTCCACTGTAGGATCTTATATCTGCCCTCCATAAAACAGAGGGTGCAACTATAAATAGAGGCCAAGGTAGCCTCATTTGTAACCATTTACTTAACTCTCTTGTCCATCTTTGAGCACTTGTTAGTTTTCCCTTTCTTGTCTTATTGGTAAAGTGGTTGTTCCAACTATTGCACACATAGCGTCACCAATTGTTGAAGACTGATTTAACTTAGACTGCAAGGGGCACTATTTGAGGAGCCAAATGTCACACGAGAACTTGGAATAGTCAAATCCATTACACCAGCCTTATTGGTTAAAGTGGTTGCACCAACTATTGCACACCATAGCGCCACCAATTGTTGGAGGTTGATTTAACTTAGACAACAAGGTGAAATATTTGAGGAGCCAAATGTCACACTAGAACTTGGAATGGTCACATTCGTTACACCGTGTTGCTTAGGATGTCACTTAACTGTTAAAATTGTTGTTACACTTCAATACATTTTCTATACAAGCTATACCAACGTTACCTTTATAGTTTCAACTTTTTACATCCTTGTTTTCATGAAATGCTCAGGAATGATAAACATATAAAATAGCTAATAAAATTATCCTTAATAGATTATCCTACATCATTTGTTGTAAGAATCCGACGAGGTGCTTAGTTCCATTAACGATCTTTGTCAAAAATAGTTATTAAATAGAGCAAGCAACTCTTAAGATTTTGGGTTTGAAACCTACCACTCGAGATTTTAATTCTGGCCTTCAACGAAATTGTATTCATTGCATAAATGTTGTAATTAAACTTATTTCAACATTTTGCCACAACACCAAAGCCACCGGTCCCTTCAAAACCCAACGTTTTCTACTACACACTCTTCTTCCCCCATCTTGGCATACCATCTCTTATATTCTGGCACCAATTATTTTCTAGCTGAATTACCAAACTAACTTCATGTAACAATCAGCTTCATATAACTAGAGCAGTTCATTGAATCCATTCCTGTGTCAGCAACATCATTCTTCTTTTCCCAACACACATATGTATAATGATTAAGGAGTCTATCAATACTTCCCTCGCAAACAATCATCTTGTCCTCGAGATGAAATGACAGGTACTGTCGCTGAATCAACTGATAAGGTTCCCAATTCGCCTCATTACCTTCCACTAGATCAGTACCTTTGGACCTTGAAATTGGTTGTTAGAATTGTCGCACGCCCACTATAACCTCGGGTTCTACTAACAATTCTAATTCATCACTAAGCTGCCAAGGAAGAGGTACCCAATGGCATGTTTCCAATGGCTTTGCGTAGTAATATGACGTGAAATACTGGATAGATATATGACTTTGGGGATAGTTACAATTTATAAGCTACATGATCAATGCATGATAAAATCTGAAAAGGACTGACTATAATATCTAGGAGCAAGCTTTTCATTGGGTTGTGATACTAAATACTGTATACGATACGGTCTCAAGATACACCATATTGCCAACCTCCAATTTTACGTTCTTGCAATGTTTATCATCAGTCAATTTCATCCTTTGTTGTGCACGACGAAAATGTACTTTAATCGCTCATCTCGCTGCACATATTGTTGCTCCACCTTGGAGTTCACTATTGACCCCTTCTCCAATTGTAATAGAGGAGGCAGTTTGTGACCATAGACAATTTGGAATGAAGTAAACTGAGAGAGGAGTGATAAGATGGTACCAAAATTCTACTCAAAGAAGTCGTTGCCACCCCACCATTTTGCCCTAGTAGATGCGAAATGGCAAAAATAAGTCTCCATCCTTCGATTGAGCATTTTTTTTGGTTATCTATTTGAGGGTGGTAAGCCGTAGATCGTTTCCACACTGTTCCTTGCAATCGGAACAAGTCTAACAAACAATGACTCACAAAAACCTTGTCAAACCTTGTCTCCGTCAGAAACAATTGACTTAGGAATAGCATGTAGTTGCACTATTTCTCTCACAAACACCCCTGCCATTGAATGCACTGTAAACAAACATTACTTCACCAATCAACCACTACCAAGATAGTATCCACTCCTTCCAACTTGAGAGCATCCCTTCAATGAAATTCATGATGTTGTCTTCCCAAACTTTCTGAGGTATGCAAGCGGCTGTGGCAATCCTTCGGGCAAAAGTGTAAGATATTTGTTCCTTTGAAGAAATTGCATTGGCGCACACATGTATGAACGGAAAATAGGACAAAGTAACCTAAACACCTATATCACTATACATGTATAAATCATGTTTACAATCTTAAGTTAGTCAAATAATTTAGCTACTTAAATTCAACAAGAGACGTCATTTTTATAAAGTGGTCCTCACTTTTCTCAGGAATCATTTGAGCCTTCCAAAGCCATTTAATGCACATACAAATAGTTCCAAAAAATCAAAATTAACCTCACAACAAACCAAACATGTTTAGGCCCTCGTTATTGTTACATTTATCCAACATAACTTGCATAACTTTAAGATCTTTGGAGTTAATTTAAGATCTTTGGAGTTAATGAAGCACTGACATGCATCAAATTGTAGCATCTTAAAGATCCACGCATCAGACATACACTATTTATTAAGATCAACGCATGGTATATACTAGTTATTCAATGATGAATCAATTGTATATACCAGGAATACTTGTTTGCACCCATTAGCCAACGGAATGAGTGTTGCTGGTTCCACCTGTTATAAACAAAAGAGCAAAGAATAACAAAATTAGCCCCTGTTTGATACACATTAAAATTTTCATTCTCATTCTTCTACTCATTTTCAACCACACATTTTTAATAAAATAATATTTTCTATCACATCAATAACATTTCCTTCTTTTTCAACTACACATTCTCCATCAACATCAATAATTTTTTCTTCTTTCTCAACCACATATTCTCCATCAATCTACTATTCCAAAATACATTCTTTCAAAATAATGTGGCTCAAACACACCCTTAGAAGAGTAGTGATGAGACGGTAAATGTAATAGCACAAAGAACAATATTCCGGAAATGTCAAGAAAGCATTATATAATAAGGCGAAAAGTGAACGCTTAAGTAACATTTATCCAATTGGTTAAATTTGATCAAACTAATTACAACATATATGGATAACATCAAATGAAGAATAGAAAACATGATAGCAACAATATATCTACTAACAGCAACATCAACTATATGAAGGTGAAAAAAACAAAAATCCATATTTTACGATCAATAATGTATCTTACAGCTTGAGCAGCTTCATCGATTATGACCACATCAAAATCGCGATTTAATTTACTGAAGAGAGCTGAACCACTAAAGCTAAGTGTGGAGAACACCTGTCAATGAACTTATACCCAAGTTACTTTAACTATAAGCTTCAATTGAACCAAAGTTTCAAAGGTGTAATCTGAAAAGAGGCTCAAACTACATACAATCACTGCTTCATCCAGTATAGAAGCACGAACACTGTCTTTATCCTTTGCTGCACCCCCTTGCTTTTGCTTGTCACCTGTTTGAGAGTCCATACCAGCAAGTTTTTGTTCTACCTAAAAAATATCATTTGTGCTAAACTATATTGGACTGTTGAAATGCTGTGAAGAAATAATCAGGTGATTATATAGCTTGTTAGTGGAAAGGTAACATACCAAGTAATCCATGGAGACCGCTTGGACAGAATGGTGAGGTTTAAGACCAATACGCACTATTTTAGGATTGTATGCATGATCATTTTCATCACGAATGCCTGCAACATAAACAAAGAAGCGGCTCTAATTACACAAAAAATCTTTATTTCTTAGTGAAGAAACTGTGTTTGATTCAGGGTGTGCACAGTTAGGTAAACTGCATAAATCAACTAGTCAGTTAATATTAAATAACAAACCAGTATTCAGTTTTCACATGATATATCGGGGATGCCCTTCCTTTGTTATTAACCGCATCTTTCAAAAATGTCATTTCCATGAAAGGCAGTTCCATTTTCTTTTGAGTAGTGTCATTTTCACAAAATGGCTTTCTTTGGGGAAGTGGCTAAAGTCAACCTTTTCAACCAGATTTCTTTCATTCTCAGTTTTCCACATTTTCACATTGAGTGTTTACCTCACTGACCCTCTTTTATTTGCTAACTCATACCAAATCCCAAAGCATTCTTATTTTCTTCGTAAGAACATCTGTCCCTTCCACCCCCACTTCTTCCAACTAACATGGAAGGAAAGGAGGTATCCTCTTGTTGACTAAAGAATGCAATCCTTCACCATTCATTGGGAACTTTCCCCTCAGAGTTGCTCTATGTTACAATAGTTCTCAGAGATTTTTACATTTTTTCTCCTAAAAAACTTGAAATCACGTAACGGTTGATTGAGGCAAAGAGAGAGCTCCCAATTATGATACAGATTTAAGAGTCGGCAAACAAGATTGCATCTATTCACATTCCAGAGCAAATGAGAATGCATCACATAAGGTAAATATTTGAGAATAGATTAAACTCTGACCGGTGTTTAGGAGACGCAGCACAATCTCGTCGAGAGCAGAATTTGATGGGGCACATACTAGAACACGAACGCGATATTTCCGACTGGAGTTAACCACTTCTGGTTTCTATATAGGAGTTTAAATGTTAATGTCAATATCCAAAATTATCCTGAATCACCAGTTTCAGAAACGAAATGGACATACCAAGTCATTGCCCGATGTCGGGAAGAATCCATCATCACCATTTATAGGCATCACTGCGTCTCGAGGATTCATACCAATCAACCATGGAGAAGCTCTTTCCCAGTGATTGTATCTGCAAATATCAAAATATTATATCTTACGAATTGTTCCCCTTGGAAGACAATAGTAGTTAACATGTCAATGTATTTTGACTGGGAATTTTTTTTACTGTAGCTAAAGTAGAATAAACACGTAAGAATTGTAGGAAAAAAAACAAAAATTAAACTGTCAACTCGCCGTACAACTTTGAGAATTCAAATGCCAATCAGTTGAGATATGTAATTTCTCACAAAATAAAAATAAAAGAAAAAGGAAATTGAGCGAGACACCACAAGTCATCTTTGATATGATATTGAGAATTTTAGATATTTGTCCTTTCAGAAGATTGGGTTCAAGTCCATTTTCAAATGGTTCAAACTCCATGCAAATATCTAACAATAGAATAAACATGGCATAAAGCTAATAATACATTTTTCTCCAAAGCAAGTTTCACACCAACCCTTTTATGAGGATGTTGGTAATAGAACAATTACATTAAATTTATGAGCATGTTGGGATCAACTATTTTTCATTGATGCAACAAGGAAAGGCAAAAAGAAGCAACTAGTGGCATGCATAACCTTGATGTAAATCATAAGGTGAGCTCCAACTTATGCGGTTCATATATGTTGCTCTTATCCTGAATTTCGTTTGAACTCATTTATTTAAACAAGACAAACTAACCTGATAAATTTATGCTTCATTTAGAAGAAAAAAATTTGCCTGATAATGGTTATTATCTTCACAAGAATCAAGATTAGCACTTTCATAGGGGCATTTCCCTTCCCACATTCTTTTATTTGTGGGAAATAACCAGTGAATCATGGGTAACGCAACAAGATGCATGATAGAAGCCAGGGACACGTATTCATGAGAAGTACAGGCATTGAATAACAATCAAATAAGTGACTAGCAGCATAAACATACTTTTCACGGATAGGTAATTCTGGCCCACGTTTTACTTCAGTCATTTTGCCCCTGCATACATAGAAAAAAAAATTAAATAAAAAAAAAAAACTAATTCATTACCACATTGGGCTAAATGTATTCGGCAGTTGCTCTCTTCCACCAACAAATCTCAGTCATCGCTAGAAGTTCAACAACAATCCACTTAATCAATCAAAACAAAAACCAAAACGAAAAAAAGATGCTTACTTGTTTGATACTCTAGCTGGAGTAGCATGCAAAATGGCACTGAGGAGCCCAAGGATAGTTTGTGTTTTTCCCGTTCCTGGGGGGCCCTAAAAGGTAGCATGCTGTTAAAAGACATACCGAAAGGTAGTTGTTCCAAAGCATCCGTATTCATTTGTTAGGCACAATTGTTTTTAGCTCTGAAATAATCTATGGCTATTTCAGAACACATCTTCAGATCGATGTGATTACAATAGTGTTGTCTATTGGAGTGATGGGATAATTAAATGAAAAATGACAACTAAAAGTCAAAATTAGAAGCAGAAGGTTGCAAGTCAAACCTGTATCAAAACAAAGGTTTTACGTGAAAGACCTGCCTGCAACAAATTCAAAGGGGAGAGGAGCAAAGCTGTCAATTGTAAATACGCTACCAATTTAAAGAATAAAAAATGCAAGTAACTACAACAATATTTAACTATATGCACTTATATCAATATGACAACTCCACTTCATCTTGAATTGACAAAAGGAACTCAACCTCGCTGAGAGGGCAATAAATCAACTTTAGGGCGAGTTGCTAAGCACTCACCTGTATGGCCTCTAGCTGCGATTTGTTGTGATTGCCTTCAATAAATGCTGTTAGGGGTTTAGATATTTTCCAGGCTTGATCTTCAGTAGTATAATTGCTCTCAGCAGCAGTTAAAATCAAATCCTTAAATGGGAGGGAGCTAACTGACCGCATAGCAACATATTCACGGACTATAGTTGATAAGCTGCAAATCTGTGCATCGAATTACAAGATGAAGAAAAAGAAATAGAGTTAGGAATTCAATTTTGCACGTCTTTGAATGCCCACGTTGTATTCTAGTCCATACAGAACGAAAAAAAAATTAGCAGGAGCTAAATCACCATGACCAGAGTAAATAATAGAGCATAAAAGTATCTCTTTTTCCTAATAGCAAGTAGATAAACACTTCACCAAGGAAAGGAATGCACTGCTGAAAATGAGAAAGAAACGCAGTCATCTTATAAAGCCACTGGGACACAGTTCCCCATGAAACTAAGAAAGATGTTGCAGTCAATCCATAACAAACGCAAACCTAATAAAAATTTCTTGACAAACTAGAAGGGACACAGTTTCTCATGAACATGACCCTACACATAAATTTGTCCATCAAAGGGAAAATTATTTGTAAGGTTGAATCGCAAGTTCCAGGGAAAACTTTTACAGCAGCACTGATAAAACTACTTATCTAAAGACCAACTTAACTAATTGGAAAATAAATTCTCCTTTATGTTCCCGGGCAGATCATAATTGGTTAATTTCTGCAGTCTTTTCTAGAGGGAATTGCCAAATAAACTACTTTCAAATATTAAAGGGAGTAAATTTGACTCAACTTCACGAAGCTTTGCCCATGAATATATTATTTCATATAGTCAATTGAATGCTGGCACAACATCTACTTAATATTGATGTGAAACTGGCACAAAATATACATACAGAACATGGCAACGTGATAAACGAAAAAAGCTAACATCAGTATGAGCTCCTATTTTTAACATAAGAGAGATCTCATATTCCGGTCACAAGTAGCTTTAAATCCACAAGATCTTCAGTGGAGTTACATCAACAAATCATTTGCCACAAGCAGTAATGGAGGAACACAGACTCTGCAACTAATGGTTTAACAGTAAGACAACAATGAAATAGAATTACTTGCACATAGAACTCATTTTTGTAACTTAAAGAGTTCCAAATGAATTTGGAAGATTCACCTTCAGAATGTACAAGTATTTCTGAACTTCACTCACAAGAGGGCGCATGTTCAACAACCTTGAAGAAGTTTGAACATCATCTGTACTTAATCCTTTGAGTTCTCCACTTAAATTCAGCCGAAGTTTTATTTTATCATGTTGACAATGCTCAACTAGTGCAAAAGCATATGCAGTTGGGAGTACTTTACCCTCACCAAGCTGCAAAATCAATAAAGCATTCAACACATACTCAAAAATGAATATTTTGACTTATCTAATCAAACTATTAAAATCTCCAGTTCACAATGAACATATATTATTAGATTAGGGATAAATACTTAGCCCTGTTTGATGTAGCTAAAAATTAGATTTTTAATAGATTTTGATAGAAGTCGATGAAAAGTGTAGTTGAAAAGTTGTTGGTTCCATGAAATGTGCATTTAAAATTAATTGTTGACTTTGACTTTGATTTTGATTTTTAAGCTAACACCAAACAAGGGCTCAATAGAAGTTTCACAAATGAACGGAGAGCATAAAACTGAATGTCAGTCTAATCTACTAAATTCCAAATCACTATATGAAAACAGAAATTGATACACAGCCAACTCCTACCTTCTTGTTAGAAAGCAGCAAGAGATCATTCTGTGATATGGATTTTGAGTCTGAACATATAACCATAGGTAAATAAAAACCATTGACTTCGCTGCATTCTGCTATAATTCCTTGTTGCCATTCGGTTTCTGTATAGTCAAAAAGCACCTATTACATATACATGTCTATTTTATACGCGAAAAGAAAAAAAAAAAAAATTGATCCAAAAACATCAATTCGATATTTATTAAAAATATACGTCAGACTTGTATACATTAAACTAAATACACTGATACACTTACATTCAAAATCAATTTCACTTAAGACGCCGAAAATCATAAATTTATCATGGGTCAACTGGAAAATCCAGGGAAACAATTATATAAACTGAAAACATCTGAAAAAATACCGTCTTCCTCCTCTTTTCCCTGGACAATCTGAGCTTTGACTTCTTCGAAAAGCAGGGGCTCAAACGTTGAGAGATAATCATCAACATCTTTGTACGAACTCTTCACTTCCTTCAATCCCAGAGCACTCCCGTCCCCAATCTTTTTATTGAAATTCTTCTTCTAAATAATTCAATAGAATAAAAATCACAGAGTGCACAACACATACGCAAAAACAACCGCATATATATTTTTATAACTGCTACATTCGAATCTAATACAGATACCCTAACATTAGTCCTAAAATGTTAGTGTATATAGTATAAACCTAAAAAATAAGAAATTGAACATAGTACATTGGATTCCTTGAGTAGACGAAGGTAATCCCAGCTAAGGACAATTTTGTAGAAGCGGAGAACGCAGGCTTCTTCCTCAAGCCGATTTTTGTCCACCGCCATTTCTCACAGCCCACAGGCGGTACTCAATTGTCCCGCACCCGGGAGGGTGTTGGAGCTGCAGAGTGGAGGTTTTGTTCTTAAAATCAGGGTTTTAGGGAAAGAGGGGATGTGTATATTATAAACGTAATTTGTTAGGGTTTAATGAAATGAGTAATATATTTATTTTAGTTCCCCACTAAATCAAAATTAATTTTGATAGTATATTTAATGAATTTATAACTTTTTAATTGTATATTTCATAATTTCATTAACTTTTATCAAAATTTATTAAATAATCGATTTTAATCCCACCAAAAAGGGATTACATTTCAAATTTTTATGCTTGTTAAAATTATATGGTTGATATAATCGTATATGTAGAATGAAGTCAATATTCGGTCTTCATTTTTTTAGAAATTATTATTATTTATTTTTAATCATACATTTCAAAATATTTACAAGTTGTGTAATCATATTATCATTACCATTTTTATTTTATACACTATATTTTAATTGTAATTAAAATTCTTAATTTTTTCTCATTACTAGTTTTGGCCCGTGCAATGCACGGGTGATGATATTTTTTGAGATAGTGTTAGTGTCTAATATTTAAGAGAAAGTAAAAATATTTTGAAAGTTCAGTAAGTTTTCACATAATTCTTGTATAAATTGTTATAATAATTAGTCAAATATCATAAGGATAATATTCAAAGAAAATTAAAATGGAAAAAAAAATGTGTAATCTTATTATAACACAATGAACAAAACACACAAGTTGGAAAAAATTAGCAAAGGGTCAATTTCTTGAAGTAGGTACATGGTGAACCGAATAGTTAAAAAATTAATAAATGACAATATTAAAATTGGAAAGAT